>JASSUY010023183.1:4568-21765 GCA_032466535.1 Forpus xanthops
CCATTCCAGTGCCTCACCACCCTTACAGTAAAGAATTTCTTCCTCAGATCCAATCTAAACTTCCCCTGTTTAAGTTGGAACCCCTTACCCCTTGTCCTCTCACTACAGTCCCTAATGAAGAGTCCCTCCCCAACATCCCTATAGGCCCCCTTCAGATATTGGAAGGCTGCTATGAGGTCTCCACGCAAACTTCTCTCCTCCAGGCTGAACAGCCCCAACTTTCTCATCCTGTTTTCATATGGGAGGTGCTCCAGTCCCCTGATCATCCTCATGGCCCTCCTCTGGCCTAGAGAAAACTAAAACATCCGAACCTTCTCTCCCTTTTACCTTAAAGAATATTTGCACTTTGCACCTCCTTCTTTAAGTCTCTGAATCTAATTGCCTGTATGCTGAAAGCATTTCTATCAACCTACTGACCACTGCTCTAAATATTGTGTCGCATACAACTTTTGCATGCATACAAATTAAATCTTGTGTTTTATCTTAAACACTTTGCGTTGCACACCTGCATGCATACGCATCACGTATCTTGTCACGTGTTTATTATGATCAGTTTCTAATGCTACTGGATTTATTCCAAAATGAAGTATGTGTATTTGAATTTGAACACGAGTTTAGATTAATACGAATCTATTCTTTTTTCTTTCACTCTCCTGGTATTACCTTCCAGAACATTTACTTAAAAATATTTCTGGAGATATTCTTTGTGGTTTCCCTGTTCAACCTGCTCCATTTTCGAATTAGCTTTGCTATGAAAGTGTTTTCCTTACATCCAGCTGGAACTTCCCTTGCTAGAAATTGTGATTATAGTCTCTAGTCCTCTCACTATGTGCTTCCAAAAAGACTCTGATTCTGCCTTCTCTCTACTAGCTGCTTGAAAGTTTAGGACATCAGTTGCATGCTACACTCACACTCTCAGGGCTCCTCCCTATGTGAAACAAATCCAGAACCTTCTGACCCTGAAGAGCACTTCACTTGGACTCACTACAGTGTCACAAAAGTTCGGTTTTGGTTCACCCCTACATATTGATTTTTTTTATTATTTTGGGGTTTAATTGATTAGTTAGTATTCTGAATAGCATTTCCCTGAATGTCTGAGGGAAAAATGTGGTAGAGTGTCTTATAGGGGATAGTAGCCATATTTTATTGAATAATTGAAAAAATTTATATTGTATTAATGAAATGTAATAATTAAGTGTAAGAATAATTAGAAATTCCAAGTATTTGCAGTGAAAAGCTCTTATATTCTAAATTGCAAGAGACTAGAATATTCTAAATCCTTTCTAATATGATTGAAATCAGTTAGAAGCTTTAGGATTCAGCAGTAATGCGATGCAGTCTGGTTTAAGTAGGCTTCTACCACAGATTAAAAAAGGCATTTTGTTTTCAGGCCAAATAAATAAGATGCCAGTAAACAGATTTGTCTCTTTAAAGTCTAGCATCAGAGATGATGCAGAAAAGAATTTAAAAAGAAAAGAATGAGTCATAACTGCACAAAGATTATTAGAGCCAAGCTTTTCCTAAATGACAGCTATTTATATGTCCTTCAAACTTTGCTTTTCATATATTCATTCTGAAAATTATGTTCTATACCCCTTTCCAGTTTCAGCTTTCCCTGTATATAAGTTCAACAGCAAGAAAATGTATGTCATGGCCACCTTTACAACAAATGAACCAAAGTTCCCTGCAGCAGTAGTCCTGCTGTGGATATGTTTTAATGAAAAATGCATCTAGGAGGTTTTTATACAGGTGAATGCAAATCTTCCGTATGTAAGAATATGAAAAATTTCTGAAATCTCTATAGTTGTGCAGGTTCAAAGTCTGAAGTCACAGCACGGACAGAGCTGTGTAATTCATGTTTTGCAAATAAAAATTACATTTTAAGTCTCCAACTGCTTTTAATTCAAAATCTTATTAAATAAGCAATACAAATATTTTTGCCTATCTTCAAAATAATAATGTAGGTCTGGAAAAGACATTATGGGTTATTGAGTTCTGTCTTTTTCTGCCCTCCTGCCAGAGTTATGCTGCTTCAGTACTGCAGAATCTCTTATTTCTCTAGAACACATATAAAATGAACAAATCAAGAGCAAGTAAAGGAAATATTTATCTGATCTGAATTAATTTTTTAACTCTATGTCTTTCATGAAAATATTTCTCCAAAAGCAAAGGCTGTATGCTATTTAAAACTGTAGGCTGTTTTCATGAGGTAGCATTTAATTCAGGGAAGAATTTGGTCTGGAAGACTCATTCTTATACAGACCTATGGGAACTGGTTGTACACCATGTTCTCTACTTTATTTGGTGACTGGGAATGGATTGGAATTAGAGCATTTAGTTATATTTTTTATTATATTATTACTAGAAACAGGCATAGGAACTAAGAGCCTAATGCAATCTGAATTTAAGAAGTGAGAAGTCTCACTTATTTCAATGGGAGTTACTTCCACCTACATCAGAGCTATATTTACTCATTTGGCTTTTTGCTGTTGAAACACTATTTTGGTTTCATTTCTCACAGCAGACAAAAAACACAGCTATAGGGGAGAGTAAACTGCATATTTATAAACAATTGTGGTATTTACTTTTGTTATACTTGGGAAGATAAAAGGAAATCCAAATTAAGTTGTTTTTTTATATGAATTAGTAAAAACCCCGAACCAAACCAAGCAAAAAAAGACCAAAACAGAATTGCTGATTGTAACAGAACAGCTGTGATTTTGGAAAGTTTAGGAATATTCATAGCTCTAAGCATGATGTTCAATACCACTGGGGTTTAGTTTTTGGTTGTTTTTTTTTTTTAGCACTAATTTTCAGGCACAGCTTTAGCACCACTTCTGTCAGGGAAGTTTATTATGCTCAGTTTCTGTTATTTTAAGTAGTTTTGACCTGAAATTCTTCCTGGCTTTTGTTTATTTTCAGTTCAGTCTCTTTTGGGCCCAGTGTGTTGCTTAGGGCCATCCACAGACTTGTTTTCCTTTGATCTGTGTGCTGGAGCACAGGGGCTGTGCAATACCTGTAGATGAGACTTATCTCTGTGGAACACTGATTTACAAACTCTAATTTGTATTCTTGAACATCTTACAGGAAGATCAGAGCTGAGCACACGTAGAGGTGACAGGGAGAAGAAAGCACAGCTTGAATGCTGCCTAGGGAACAACAAAATGTGTTTCAAGCAGCCTGTTGCAAGTAGTAACTCCCTCAGTAGTCATCCATGGTGAAATAGCCCCTGATAAAAACCTAGAAAAGGCTGAGTCCTCAGATAAATATAGAGTTCAGGTAAATAGAACAGCATTGTGGATGCACGGAGAGGGGCAAATAGAGCCAGCAGCCTTATCTCTGCCCCTATGCCAGCTGAATGTCAACAGCTCTGGATCAGGAGCTTTATGATTGCATGAGAAATGCTCTTCATAGGCAGTGTTTTCTTTCTATAACCTAAGTTTGAGAATGTGGGTGAGGGGAGGATTCCTCCCTGCCAAGTACAACTTCCTTTCCCATGGCAGGCCATGCTGATTCCACACCCAGTCCTGGCTTTGGGCACTTCTCCTGCCTTCCATCTGCCCCATTGCTGCTGTTGTTTTACCATATGCTTTGCATATTGAGTTTATGAACTTATTCTTTTGACAAAGAAACGGCCATATGAAATTTGTATCCCAAGGTTTATGTGAAGATGAAAAATATTTTGTCCGTGTTAGCTATTCTTTGCCAGAATGATGTGCATCATTTAAATGAAATATGCTGCAGTTCATATTGGAGGACAGGGATTCAGTTGTACTTAATGCAGTAGTACCTTTGCTTTTGCTTAAACAACTTTTTTTATTATTTTTATAAGCAGCAGAATTACAACCATTGTGAAATTTTTCAGAATTTTCATAGTTGTAGACCCTGTTTATTAGCTAAAAGCTACAGACTTAGGTCTGAACTTTCTTCAACAGAGACTAAACTGGTCCCAGTTGCAATTATCTCTAGTGAGTTAATCCCCTCATGAAAGAAACGAACAGTAAGTCATGTTGTATAATTCCATGATTCTATGTATGATTACAATCAGCAGTATGTTTAAGAAATCAAACCAGACCCACAAATCCAGGAACGTAAGTAAGGAGGGAGTGAATCTTTCCTGTGTAAAGCATTAAAGTCACAATATGTTTCTTCTCGTACAAAAGTAGATCTGTGAACTGCTGAATTTGGAGCTGTGTATTTTGGCAAGAGGCAAGTGGTCATCAACTCTTCTGCTTTTATTACTGTGCCCATATAGAGCACTCCATTAGCATTATCACTTTGTATAATACTTTCTTAAGTTTATTATTTTGGTGCCAGTTTCTTGGATTTGTGCCCTACTTTGCAATGTTGATTTTCAGATTTTGCCCTTCTTAACAATAAAGATGTAAACTTCTTCAAGAAATCATAAAACACATTCCTCAAACATTTCCATTTCTCTATTTCAAAATGCATTTTATTAGAAATAGAACATGACCAAAACCAGTCCCTCATTTCCCAAGAGACATCGTTGAACTTCAATAAACTGCGTGACAAGCTGATACTTTCACAGTAAAGTACAAAATTCACACACTGAAAATGGGGAGGATTTCAAAGTAAACATCTGTGAAACCTAGAACCCACCTGTATCAGCAGCACAGATTACTTGAAATTGGTATGAATGATTTCTGGGACTTTTCCAAAGTAGGGCTGAAGATACTTGAAAGCACTCATGATATTAACTAACTGCCTTTTAGCAAAATGCTGCATACTTAACCTTTCCTTACCATCCTGCATAGCAGCCAGTACGAAAGAACCTGTTAAAATGTCAAAGAATAAAAAAATAAATACAAGACTTGAATGAGAGCAGGTTTTAATTGCTGCTTCTGCTAAAACCATTTGACATCCAGGATTGGGGATGAGTAACTTATATATTGAAATTTAGAGCAGCAGATGCAATAGGAATTTAGTTCCAACATTATTCTAGCCAAGTTCTCCATTTTCATCAGACAGCCATCACACAGTGTTTTGCTGCCTGCCTGTAGCATGGCCTGTTTACCACAATAGCTACTCCTTCTTGTAAGGTATTGAGCAACCATGTGTGTTTTTAAAGTTGGTGTGAATAATGGTGAACTGTTAACTGCAAGCATTTTCAGTCATTGTGGATGTACATTGGTTTTGCAAGTTGGCATTTCTAAAAGCAGAGTAATTCCTAGCTGTCGGCTGAAGTAATAGAAAAAATAAGAACTTAGTGGCACCAGCTATGCATAGCTGGAATGATCTGAGACAAGGAGTGCTCTGATGCTCCATTCTTCTTACACACTATGTACTGTCAAACAATAAATTCAAAGCATTTTTTTGGAGATGGGATGATTTTATTGTAATATTCATCTGGTTTTGCTTTCTATATATATATATATACACACAATAACTCTTCTTGACACATCTGAAAAATTCATACCTACAATTTCTCGTATTTTCTCTCCTTTCCACGCTTCATATGTAGCAATTTGGATGTGTCTGCCTCTGCCTGGTTAAAATCAACATTGTTACATCTTGAAGACAGGGATGGTGTCTTATGTTTTCCATAAGTAGACTAAAAGATATTTTCTAAACATAACTGAAAGTATGCATAATGTAATTCAAAAGACCTACTACAATCTTCTACTGTCACGAATTTGGTTTTCCTTCCCCACACCTTGAGTTATTTCCAGATGACCTCTTCTTTCAGCTTATACAAGAAGCTCACATGCTAGGCAAGCTCAGAAGGAAGGAGATGTCCAGGGAAAAGATACACTTTAATACTGCTGTTTCTGTAATTAGCACACGTGGTAACGTAGGATACTTTCAAAGTCATAGCTGGAATCTGTAAAACTTCCCATTGGAAATTACTAGTCCCTAATTTAGTGAGAAGAGTTTTATGTAAAAATCAACAGCAAAGGCCACAAGGTCTCATGAAAGACAGTTTCACAGTTACAACTTTATTCAATCTATATCAATTTGGACATGTACACTCAGACATGTTACATACGTTAAATACAAGTGTGAAGTCATATTGGATTGTTTGTCTGATTCAGTGCTAATTCTTTTCTTTATTTTAGGACCTTTGAGACTGGGTACTTGTGTAAGCGCTCATTCCTATTGAGTAGTGCATGAAGGAAATCAACCTCTTTTCTTAGATTTCTGCTTCCATAAACAATAATTAACCATGTTAAACTACTGGTACAAAAATAGATGGTGCGTAAAATAGTTTATTAATTTCCCTATAGGCTTGTCTCTACTTTTCATGAAATTTAATTCTTTGTTACTGGAAATTTCCTTTGTGAACTGGTGTGTCACTTCCCCCACAATGACATCTTACACATTTTGATGCATTCCCCAGCTTTTGCTGAACACTCTCTCCTGTTAGGGTCTTGTAGCCTCTTATTCCTCTAGGGATGCATCCAGCCTCTTGAAAGATCCAATCCATTCCCTGTCATTGATGAAAATCTTTCAAGTATGGATTTTAGAATTCATCTCATCCAGATCATCAGGTTATGATGAAATATCAAATATTACTACATTTTTGATTTTCATTTTAACCCAGTACTACAAGAGATGCCCATCTGTGATTCAGATCCATAATCTTAATCATATTTAGAACTGGGTGGTTTTGTCTCTGATCACCTGACTGGATCATGTTTTTCCACAAGGATTTTTATGTCTGGATGAGACTGTATTAATTATGGGCATATTCTTCAGAACTGTGAAATTTCCCCTGAGAATCAGGACTTCTGGTTATGCTATAGCATATATACTTATTAAAGTTACATTATATTCTATGGGTTGATTATCACAGATGTGTAATACATTTAGGAAGCATGACTGTGTAGTAATCATACTTCCATTGTAATATTTTGTCCTTAGTGTAAAATGAAATCTGGGATAGGTCTGTCCTTACAATGCATCTTTTGACCATACACTGATTTCGCATGTTGAACCACTAGTTTTCATTTGTTGCATTTACTGGTTGTAGTTTTCTAACTGACATTTCAATAAAATACAATTTTATAGAAATATTTCATTTGAATATTTCCTATAAATGGAAATATTTCATTTAAAAAGTTGGTGTTTTTTTTTTTTTTTCTGCTTTGGTTATGAAGGACTAATTGATAATGATAGTATTAACTAATTAGTATTAATTAATAATGGTTGTGTTAGAAACTTAAAAACTTTTCTTGTAAAGTCTCAGGTTAGACACACCAGTGATGCAGCTATTTATTAAGCGTTTCTGCAGTAAGGGCTGTCCTAGTGAGTAGGCACACTCTGGTTACTAGGCTTCTCCTTTTCATCCTCTACTTCCAACCACAAAGTCCTTCTCTCATTTTCCTATTGGCTAGGTAATCCAAGGTTTACAGCTTATCTGAAGGGCATGAGTTACCCTTGCAAAGTCCATCCCTGGTTTCATCTCTCACTACTGTACTTTAAGTGCCCCTTCCCCTTATTTATTCATTCCTTTTTATGACATACTCACCTGACTCATTCCTCCCCAATCCTTCTCCCCCTTGGGAAGCTACATTTTAAGTATCGAGCCTTGTTCTAGCCCTTTTATCAGTCTGACTACAGCGAGTTTTGCTGAAACCTCCCAACTATTTGCCAACTTCCTCTTTCATATTTTGTTACTACCCTAATTATTCTTAGAAGGCTGTAACAGCAAGACAGTGGTATTTCTTACAGTGTCATAAGCTAATTGATGGAACAGGTTGAATTAAGGGCTAATAGTTTTTACCTCACTTGTTGAAATGTTGTCATCAATATGGGTGTTTGTGTTGTAGCCATATGTTCCATGACACAAGACTGAAGTACTATCATGTGAAGTACTCACTGCATTTTCAACATAAAAATGAGAACACTACTGATTACAAAATGAAATGCATCACAAAATACCAATAATATTTTACTTCATAAATTATACTTAGTTAGGCCTACACCAAGAATTTCTGTGAACGGTTAGATAAGAAATGGTGTTTCTCTTCAGAGTTTTCAGCTTTGTAAGAACCAGACAATTTGATTTTTTTCAGTGTGGAAATATTGGAGACTTTGAGTAACAACAGGGAAGATTTTATGGAAGTTACTTCCAGATCACAACTAACTTCCTGGGGCCAAAGAGCATGAATTTGACTTGAGTCCACTCTTCTCTTTCTTATAGCGCAAGCTGGTTCCCCCCTGCTTCTCTTCTGCTTCTGCATTCTGTTAGAAGTCACTAAATGGCTTATACCATGTACAAGGTATATATATAATTCATCAAATCATTCCTTCTGAGAAGGAATAAAACATGCACATCCAAATATGCATCAAGAAACTTCCTATTCTCTTGTAAAGCCTACAATTACTACCTCTGAAAAGGTCTCTGTCGCAGTGCTGGATGATGAAATTCCTATTCTGCACAGTGTTTTTTCAGCTAGACCTTTTCTTACTAAGCTATAAAAGATTTCCATTAAGTGGAGACTTTTTTCCTGTGGAGGTTCTGTTTACAGAGCAACCAAAGAGAGAAAATACAGTGTACTCTGCAAAAACGCATAACAACTACATTTTATATGACAAATGCGCACTATTGATTTTCCTGTAGTGCCTTTCACAGAGATAATCCGTATATAGAAGAAGTCAATTAAATGCTGAAGAAAATAGAAAGGTTTAAATCTGCTATTTTAATTGGTTTATTCCACAGGATACATACTGAGAAAGCAGCTCGGGATTCAGTGTATCCCCTCCCCGCTACAAAGATTGACATGGAAGGCTTAAAGAATATAAGAATGCAAAGAATCACAACAAACAGTCAAAAGAGCTGATTGATAAAATGTCAGGAAGTGAAACCTCCAGGGGTCTGAAAGAGTTTCAGGACCATTTTGTTGAGGTTCAATGATGGAGACCAAATTCAGAGGAAGAGAAAAACATTGAGAGCAATATTCCTTTCTGAAAGGGTATTTTAACTGATTACATTGCAAAGAGATGGGAAAGATGATGATAGATTTCTGGTCCAGAAATGTATTTTCAGACTATTCAAACAAACCATTAGAGAGAGAAATAATAAAGACTACCAATATCTGTGTACTGTTGCTACTATAATTACTCTAAATGAATACCTTAGGAGATTGTGTAAGAGCATATTCCAGAACTGAAAAAGAATTTATTAGTTTCATAAAGTGGATCCTATAGTAGTTATCTGAAACACAGCGCTACAATTTTTGCAATGTGGAGGGGTTTTTTTAGGGAGTACAGTTGGTTTTTATATATTGCTTTTATGCTGAGTTGCAATGGCTAAGCCATTTAAGAGACATTTCCAGAAATAACTTTCCTGGAAAGGTGTTTCCAAGTCTAGGATTCATTTCTACTTAGGATTTTGCTTAAGTCAGTTTTGAAGGTGAAGCACAAGTTAGTATTCATCCTGTCTAGCTTCAATCATGTTTAAAAAAAAAAAAGAAAAAGGTAACTATCTAGTCTATTCTTGCTTTTAGGACTCCTTAGTAATGAAGAGAGAGACACACAGAGGGGACTTTTTATCTCACCCATTATACCTTCCTTCCAGCCTTGAGATCTCTTTTTTCCTGCTCTAATAGGGCTATTATTTCTGTCATGCTTTGTATTGGATGTATAATAATCCTCTATATGCCAGTTCAACAGTGCAGACTGTGTGGTTTTGATTTTACAAGCAGCTGAAGGCTCTGAAGTCACATGTATAACATGTACCAAAGGTTTTCAACATCCATTCTTTGGTGGACTCTGATGAAAATTACAGGCATTTTCAGTATTGTATATCATTAAACTGCTACATTTAGAAAAAGAGAATGAAATGCATCCTGGCTTGTGTGCATAAATTAACTTCAAGAAATACATATAATTTCAGGAGAAATATAAATCAATCACAGAGTGGTGGGACTTTGCAAAGAGTGTATCCTGGTGGGAGAATTTTACAGTGTTCAGAACAGCTCAGCTTTTTGGCTCATTCACACTTGACTGAGGAAGCCTCAGAAAAGACTTTTATCTGACTTGATATGTATGCCAAAGGCTACATGCCCTATAATTATTTTATAGCAACCATTAAGGTTTTCATTTACATTACACAACCCTCCTTTGATAATATGTTCTGCTTTGGCGAGCATCGCATCTATATTTGTAAACGACTCATAAATAATTGCACTTTTTTCTCTTCCTATTACCATACAATGATTCAAAACTTTGCAAGTGTACCTAGCTAGTTAAATGCTGATGCTCTAACTATGAGGAGTGTAAATTTTTCTCCCATGTCCTTAGAATCTTACTCACAAATACTTGCATCTATTGAGTAATTGTCGAAAGTCAGTTGAACTATGTGCTAGAAAGCAAGGCAGTTTGTTTCTTTAGAGTTTTCATTTAGATTGCTTTCCGACTGTAAACGATCTGTGGAAGACTGAGTACTGCAATATTCTTTTACTTCAGATAGCTTGAGAAAAGGTACATTTAAATATCACTGAGAGATACACAAACAATAGCGATAGGCTACTAAGAATCAACTTGAAGTTAATGTTTGATGGAAAAAATTCGTTGTTTCAAAACTACAGAACTCCTGCCATGCAAACCCAATACAGGGTTTATGGCAAAACTTTTTCAGTAAAAGTTGGCACTTGAAAAACTCCAATTTAACTAGGAAGTCTGCTGTCTAGAAATAGGTGTGACTTTAGTAACAGGAGTAGAATCATGCATGTCAATATTTTGCAGCCATTCAGCATTCAGATACTGAAATTTCAAGAAAGCAATGATAAAGAAAATACATCCCAATTTCTGTATTCATCTTGTCTTTGCTCCCTGTGGAGAGCAGATGTGCCAGTAATGGCTGCTTTTTTTACGCAACAATAAGTAGTAGTAGTTCATAACAAGCTAAATGCCATTGCCAAAGAGTTGTCATCTAGATTTTTCCCCCATCATTTCACTTATTCTAACTGAATGATGTAGTTTGGCCACTTACAGAGCTTATTTGAACAGAAGAGGTTTATCTGCCCAGTCTCTCTTCTATAATATGACAGGACTTAATGTGCATGCTTAATACAGTTAGTCTTCAAATATTCAGTGCTGTCTAGGAAGTGTTAAGCATACTGCGGGCATGGACTCTTTATTGCACAAGATGCCATGTGCAGAAAGGATGTGGCTGTCATCTCCAGTATTGCCTTAGGGAAAGCAAACAACCTGAAAATGGGCTGAAACTACTCTGTGAGATGCTTTTGTCAGCATAAGTTATTATGGCTCATGCCAAGCAATTCTGCAGTAGTTGCAGAAGACTTGTAGACACAATTACTTGCTCTGGCAGCAGCAGCTTTTTCAGCTGTCATCATTCCTTGGCGTTCAAAAGCACATTTCTGGTTCGTGCCTGGGTATACATGGACAAATACTAACGTGAATTTAAGGTACCTATCTCAAATGGGGCCTGCAGGAAAAAAGATTCAAGGAATAGACTTGCGAAGGACTCAGAGCCTCTCCCTAAGCAACTTTTAGGGAAGAAGTTAGGGATGGTCTCTTTTTCACATTAATCTTGATGGGAATTCATGTTGCAGAGCATTTATAACAAGGCTGAACCTCAAAGAGGTTCTCAGGACTGCACTTTTTAAAAGAAGAAATTAAGTGCTTTTGTGCATTATTAAATGCTTTTCTAACCTAAAATGTAAAGGTCAGTTGTCTTTTCTGATAACTTTCTGGTATTACTTTCTTGTTTTCAAATAGAAAGGAATATTAGCTCTATTCGTTTTAACTATCAGACTTCCAGATATGACTAGTCTCAAATTAATTCTTGATTTTTTTTTTCTTGTTAAAGTTGATGAAAGGGATAAGTATAAATGTTTCGGGTTGGATTTTTTTTTGTTTTAATTTCATAGATGATGTTCTGATTCATTCTATTATGAAACTTTTTGAGGGGAAAAAAATTGTGTAATTCATGAAAACATTGACTATATTAAAGATTCTTTTATAAAATTGCTTGGTTTTCAGCTAGAAGGCCATGCAAGAACTTTCATTTCAAATACTAACATGTTTTTGATAAAATCTGAAGTTGCATTTAATTTAATATGAAGGCAAAGGGAATACTTGGGTGGCAATGGATTTTACTCTTCATTAGTCATATATCCCCTATTTTCCTAAGCAAACCGTATCCTCATTTACCTAATTGTTTTCAGTTTGTTTTTTTTTTTTCCGGCACAGTGCAACCAATAAAGAGGAAGAAGTTAACAAAAACATTTTTCCTTCCACTTAGCAGGAAGGCCTACGCTCAGTTATAGCATTTATAACTATGCTGTGCTCTGCAAGATCTGAACATGGTGTTCTTCCTGTGTTTGAAATCACTTTATTGAAGACTGCTGCAGAAATCAAGATCCTAATTATGCAACCGTAATGCCACAAATTAATCATAATTGGATTGGCATTTAAAATTTAGACCTTATCGCTCTCATGCATACTGTAAATATATAAGCAGGTGTTCATAAGATCCAGACTAAATATATGGCATTTACATTTACAAGCTGTTCCATTTATATCAGATGAGTATCTGTGGCTTTTATGTTCAGCTGTCACTGACAGTTATCAATACTTGCAGTAGAGCAATCTCAAAAGAATCATAGCCCTGCTCGATCAATGGGACTGTGACTTGGTGCTGTACTTTCTTGGAATGAAGGAACCAGAGGTTACAGAATTAAGAATAAATATGAAGACTAGGAGTTTATAAAATTTTATGCTTGCATTTCAATGAGAAAGGTGAGACTTAAAATTTTAGTCTAAACAAATGCTTGTTTTGCCTTTTTTTTTTTCTTTCTCCAGTAAAATCTACATCTATTCATAGTATCAGTTTACATTGGTTCAGTCAGAGTGATCGTATCTGTATATGTGTGATGTGCTGGTAATGATCATAAGATACAAAGAGGTCACAGATCATATAATGAAACTTAGAGGAACATGAGCATTCTTCCTGTGCTGATACTTTTACTGGTTTTATACTAAACTTCTACCTAAAGCAAAAGTGCGCATAGATAGTGCTATTGCAATTTTAATTCTCTGTGAACGCCATTGTATATAATAGGAATTTAGCTGCAGGTTCTAGTTCTAGAGAGTTAACACTGATTATCAGGGACAAGATCCACCTGACGGCATAGCAAAACATCTGGAAACTGCTGCATCCCCTCAGAGCCCTAATCAGGAGTGAGATTCTGTATGGACACTTTCCAAAGCTGCTTTGTGTCTATAAGTACAATGTTTTCCCTTACCTTGTTCGCATAATATATTGTGAACAACAGCCCTTCGTAACTTCCTATTACAAACACAGTTTGCTTATTTATTTTTGAAATAGCAAGGCCATGACTGGTTTTGAAAGTCTTCAATCTTGTTGATTTGGAACAATAACACTGCACTCCCAAGTTTTCTAACTGAGCCGTCAGAACTAATCCTGACACTAATCCTAGGTTTAGGTCCAGCCATATAGCTTTTATACCTTTTTTTCCCTTAGGTATAGAAGTTAGGGATTAGTCCTGTAAAGACAGAAAACCTTTTTTTTTCTGCAATATAAGCTGTTTTTTGATGCCAGGACAACACAGAAAAAAAAATATTACAAAACCCTATAAAACATATATAGTGGAAAAAAAAATTGCATTCATTAATGGAATACTAAGAGACTTTTCTAAGCCTGTACCATAGAAAACTATTCAAGCACTTTGTGTTCTTCAGAAAAGAATCTATAGCATTTTTTTTCTTTCAACTGCAGCCAGTATTGTAAGGCTAGGAATCAGATTAGTCCAAAATTTCAGGCTGTATAACATATTTTACTTTTATGAGGCTGATTTTTTTTTCCACTTTTCTACTATTTATTTAAATGAAGAATAAAACTGGGCATGGTAAATAACATAATTTGACATCTGTTTCTTCAAAAAGGTATGGAAGAAAGAAAAACATTAGTAATGGATTGATATATTCAGTTCATTATTTTAACAATATCTAAGAATTTTACACCAGTATCTAACTTCTAGAGATGAATGACTCCTCTTTTCTTAAGAAAGAAATTATTTTAAAAATAGTCATTTTTTTTTTTTTTAAATAGAAATTCATGCCACTTAAATTAGGGGCAGTTTGAGCTCTCTATGCAGTTTTAATAAGAATCCACCAGATGGCATAGGAAATGGAATCTCATTAATAGAACTTTAGACTTGCCCAATTATTTAGTCAAAAAGTCTTGTTTTGAGGCAAAAAATAAAGTGTCTTTGTGATATTAAAAGGTTTAAAAATCAAGTAATTGTCTTCTCCACTGAGTGGCCAGTAGGGCTGGGGGAGAGTTGAAAAAGGAAAAAATAAAAGTAGTGATCTAAAACATATTTTTCTTTCTCTATCCTTTTTCAAAATGTCTTTTTTTTTTCTTCCTATGGTAATGTAAAGTGATTTTTCATAATCAATGTAATCCTGACCAAACACACCATTTAATCATTTTCCTAGTTTTAATTTCCAAATGCCTTTTTATTTGGGTTAAAATGGGATCAAGATTTAAATGCATCACCAATTTCATCTGTAATTAACCCAGAATACTATGCTTATGACCACATCTTGGAGTCATTAAACAAAGCCTCATCTTCTCAATCTTAAAGTCAAGAAAAACTCTTGTTGAGTTTATGTGAAATACTATCACATGCCAATGTTTGGACAAAATTTCTTTGAATTTAAAAGGACAGTACTGGCCATTTGGGCAGGTAGTGAACCACACTAACAAGACACCTGCAGAGCAGAATAGCTGGTGTTGAAGACTCAACATCAACTAACTTTATGTTTTGGGACTTATCTCTACCTTACTTCGGTGAATACTGGGGCCTTGGGAAGCTAGAGTGCATTAATGTGCTTTTATGGTATATCTTCCTGTTTAGTTTTCAGTAAGGTTCAAGACACCCCCAAAGCTAGCAAACAATGAGTGAGTAGAGACAGAACATTTGTTACAGAAATGCACTTTAGACCTCAGCTAAAATGCTGTGAACATATCCTCCATCATTTTAGAGGACATTGGGTTTAAACAGAAAGAACTGAGAGATTTCTTATGTGCCTTTCAGTAATTTTTGAACTCAAAAAGAAAATGAGAAATACCCACAGGTATATTCTTTCTCACTTCTGAACTGTGAATATTTTTATGATCTGAAATTTTATAAAATATTAGGAGTTTCATATGGCTTTGTCCTACAGACATTTGCCTAAATTTTAAACATGAAAGGTCAACAATTTTTCAGGCTTTTTCACAATCTCTTGTTCTAGTTACCTCAGAAGGAGCTGTAAATTGCAATTAAGCAACTTAAATGGGCATCTCAGTGCATTTTCCAGTTACTCATCTTCAAATCAATATAAACATAGTAATCTTTTCTGAAGAAATACAGCCAGAAATTTGACCTCCTGGCTTAATCAGAACTCCCCTTGATTCCACTCATGCCCATTCTCTCTTCTCACTATCTACATTTGAGAAGAATCCGTCTTCTTTAAATCCTTCCCTCCCACCCTTAATCATCCCTTTCTAGAGCTGAGTGAGCCCAGCAATCTCACCTCTCCCCATATAACATGTCCTCCAGACCCTCCACCATCTTGGTAACCCTCTGCTGAACTCACTCCTGTATGACAATGTCTTTCTTGTATTGGGGAGCCCAGAATTGGACACAGAGCTCCAGATTATGATTGCCTCAGTTCCAAAAACGTTGTCTTTGCTTGAGGTGTTGAAAGGTGTGCTGAAGACATCTGAGGCAATTTGTGCATGCAAATTCCAGTCTGATTACATCTCCACACTAGGCATTCCAGGTGATCAGAGCAGTCAGCTAGAATTTGTGAGCTTAAGCAGCCAGGAGCAACTAGAGATTGTCCCTTCAAGCTCTGCTGAAGTCTCTTCTCCCCCTGCTCTAAGCAGCACCACCAGCCTTTGTTAAATGTATCAAGGAACAAATACTGCACTGAAACTCTCAAGTTTTTTACTTTCATAAGGAAGATGGAGTTTGGCTCAATGTGAGAATTGCAAGATGAGCAAAACCTAAAGAAAATCACAAGTTTAAGAAATCATCAGACAAATGTTATATGGATGATTTCAGAGACTGAAGTAAATCTGGACACACGTGGATTTTGCACTCTCAGTCTTGTATAGCCGTGAGGACTTTCAAATTGCTTAAATGATCACTTACTGATTATATTGGTAAGTATTGACAAACTCAACATGTGTGTGTACATATATATAGTACAGACTCTGCCCCAATTTCTTAAAATCTAAATTACCAAAGGTGTCAGGTGGAAGAGGTGAGTGGGGTTCATTGCAGGATCCATGCCAAAGTCCGGAAATTAGCCTGGTTTTGTGGTGTTTGACCACAAACCAGTATGTGTACGTTAGATTGGCTTCAAATAAAGCATGTTCTACCTGCATGTTGGAGAGTCTTCTTCCCACTCTCTGGGGTGGGGGTGACAGCATGCAATGAAAAACTCCAGTCAGTTTTGTTAAGCACGTAACAGTATAACAACTGTTGCTTTATTGTGAACTCTTTCAGATAAAAGCCTAAATTTTGGCTGATGTTCAGTACTTTAAGCAGAACATGTAGTCAGATAAATGGACAACAGGAAAATAGGCTCACAGCAAAACCAAATAATCCTGACATTTGAATGGTTATATTATACATCAAGTAGAAGAAATATTATTTTTTGATTGTTAGTTCCAGGTAGAAAAACATTGCGTAAGATAATCAGGACACTGTACTTTTATTTATCTAAAGATAGATTGTCTATCTAAAGATAGATAAAAGAATCGAAACAAAACACTGGTTTCTGTTCTGGGAATTCATAACAGTTCAGAATTGACTAATGTTTTGGGTTTGGTTTTAAGCAAACATAACAATATCGAAATTTGCTGATTATACAAGCAGAACTCTGATACTGATTGCAGACAGGAAGCTTATGACATTCAGAATTGTTGATATTAAGAAGTTATTAACAATATCAAACAAAAAAACAGTGTCTACATTTTGCTTTTAGTTCTCAGTTTTTACTTCTGATGGTTCAAATTTTAATGTCATGGAATCATAGAATCATAAAATATATCTGGTTGGAAAAGACCTTAAGATCATCTAGTTTCAACACCCCTCCCCTCCCCCTCCCCCCCATGGGCAGGGACACCTCCCACTAAACCATGCCACCCAAGGCTATGTCCAACCCGGCCTTGAACACCACCAGAGAT
>JASSUY010023184.1:0-18349 GCA_032466535.1 Forpus xanthops
GGTGGAGCGGCGTTCGGTGCCGCCCCCGAGACACTGTGCCAGCCTGGCGGGGCAGAAGGAGGGCGGCATTCCGCTCCCCTCCGCCCGGCCAGACGTCGTGACAGCGACCTTCCGCGGTCTCGGCACTGCTTTTCCACTAGGAGGGTCTTGCTCGGGTTTTGGGGGGTGTGTTTTGATTTCTTTTCTTAAGCAGTTTTCATAGTCTTGCCGGGAGTTTCTCTCCCTCTCTTTCAGAAGTCCGCTTTAGAAAAGACGTTGCAGTGACGGCCCGTCCCCCACCAGGGCGCCGGCCCCGCAGCTCTCCCTGCCATAAAGATAAGCCATCACAGCCATATGCGCTAACGGATAAAGCAGGAAGGTTGCTATGATAGAGACGAACAGAGCACACAGAGCACGCAGAAAATGCAGAGCAGGATCATGCTTAAAGACACTGATGAACTGCACTTGGAGCACGCATTCCATCATGACCATCCCCTTTACTTCCATGTGGATTAATGAGTGCTGTAAACATAAACCAGATATTAACCAGTTTCATATATGGAGTCTTGCCTGAGCATGCAGGAGTATTTGAGCACTGTTCTGTTCAATAGTATCAAACGTATCAAATGTCCACTTGCTGAGAAAGAGAACGCACAAACATTAAGACAATTCCAACAGTATGGAAAGGCCCAGAGCAGGGACGTGAAATAGGAAAGCAGAAGAAACTAAAACAGAATTGCAAACGAGACAACAGGCAACACTTGCCAAAAATACAGCTTCATAGATTAGACCAGTTTTGTCAAATTATGTATTCAGTTACTTTTTCCTTTGCTGTAGAACATTCAGCTGATTCAAGCCTGTCAAATGTAGTAGGGGGATATGCACAAACATGTATGCAGTGCTACTTTGCTGGTACTTGATGAGCTTATTTTTGAAATATACATAGTGTCAAAATAGATATGAATTAGAATTTCACTAACTGAGAGAAAAAAAGTACTATTCACCCTGGCTAGTCTTTGAGCTGTCTGATGTCTCATCCTCAAACTGAGACTTAGAAAATGAAAGTTTTATGGTACTTAAAATAGTTTCAGTAGAGTATCTGCCAATTCAAACCCAATACCCAAAGTGATGTGAAGACCAGGCCAGATAGGAGTAGGATGCAAATGTATTTCTTCATTTTTCTCTCTAGTCTCCTAAAAATAGATGTTGGGCTCTGACATTTAGAAGAAAAACTTGACTTGAGCATCACTTTACTGATATTTAGCTTTAGGTTGCATGAATCCTTCTCTCAGGATTTAAGTGGTTGCCCACTGTGACTAGAACACTGATATTGTTAAGTTTCACAAGTCACACCATCTTAGAGAAGTAAAGACCTAAGCCCTGAATCTTCTCATGAATGCACTCATGCATGAATTTCCAAGGATGCCAGACTGTTGTGAGTGAAGCAAGCAGGTCGCCTCAATATTATACTCATAAAATTTTACCAAGTTTTCTATGGATTGCTTTAATTAAGTGAATCTTTCTATTCTTTACTTGCAAACCAACATATAATAAACCCATAAATCTGTCTGGTTATGCACAACAAATGTCCTAGACTTAAACAGCACAATACTTACACATGATCAGTTTGGGGATATTTTTACCTGTTAAAAATATCTTTTACTTTACTTCCCTGGAATCCTTTTCTCATTGTCTTTTAAACAATCAAATAATTTCTGTTGTATATTCAAAAAATTAATGCTTAGTTAAAAAGTATTGTAAAACCTTCAGATTTATGTTGTTTTACAGATCATAAAACATCACTTTCTTAGTGCTTCTCAGTTCCATACAGGGAATCACAACATTATTACATGAAGGATTCGTAGTACCCAAAATGTGTTTATTCTTTCCAGGCATATGAGGTGGTCTAATAAAATTCCTTTTGTCTCTGTAAAGCCTACAAACTAACATAAAAGAAATACTTATTTTAATCTACCTTCTGTGAACCTAAGTCTCCAAATTGCAAAATACTTTCAGTTCCCATTGATTTTAGCAAGCTTTGGTTACATCCAGTCACCCCGACAGTGTGCTCCCTCTTACCAGTTCTGTCAAGTCATCACCCAGTACACACTTCTTTCTTTGGGTTGCTGCTTTCTCAGATATAGGGTGGCTGTGACTTCAGATCTGGAAGGACCTACAAAATAGACAAAATAAGACTTACAAACCAGACAAAGATTCACAGATTATTTTGAAGGGGCAGCAACAGACTCCTGCTGTATTGCTCCTGTAGTGTAGGGCTACTTGGAAACTTCTGTCACTGTTGCTGTACCATTCATATACTTTGAGAACAGCAGCCTAGATATGAATGTACATGAATGTTTATCTAAGCAACACACCATGTCACTATTGATCATTATTTTGTGCTTTTGATACAACCTTTTACATACAGGAAGTCTTTCTAGTTTCCAGTAGCCATTACTGACTTCTCAGAACTGCAGTTAGAATTTGCCAGCTGCATCTTTATCTCCATTTTTCCATGCTGGACAAATCATTGAAGATCCAAACCTTAGGACAGGACATTCCAGACAAGTCATAGTGTCCCTTAAAGCACTTGGATGAGTTTTTCAGCAGGCCGATAGTTGTTCATGCTGTGTACAGCAGAACTTCTGAAATATTCCAGCCAGATTCATTCTGGCAGCTGATTTTAATGACTTGTGGAAGCTTTAGAAATAATAGCTCACAAGTTATCTTACTAGGAGTGATAGTGATAAATGAGTTCAACTAATTAGCATTTGAATGGTGCAAAGAAACCAGAATGAGCCTTTTACTTTTTTGGTGTGAAGCAGCAGAACCATTTGACCTTTTCTAGTGAGGGCATCACTAATTTATCTTTGCAAAAATTCTGACTATGGAATGGAACCCTTCCTAGAAATAATCTTTACCTACTCTCCACCCTGGAGAGAGCTTTCACCAAGACAGAAGAAAGCACATAGGGCAGCTTTTGTCCAATTCTATGCTAGTTACAGGCTAGTCATTGTTACCTGTGCAATGGAACTCTTTATTCTGTTTCAATCCATGGGCATTTTGCTTCCATGAGTAGTAAAATATTTTTCTAATAATTTAAGGTCTTTTGTAAAAATTCTTGAAAATTACAGAACCATGGGGCAGTTATTGGAACTGCCAAAGCAAGATTATAGAATTTTACTACTTGCCCTTTTTATTTTGCTTTCTCATTTTCATCCCCACTGCTCAGCAGCCTTGTCAGTATGTACTTAATGGCAAAAGAAAGACAAGATGTGCACTTTTTTTATGCTCAAATACATCTTATGAAGAGAAGCCAGTCCTTACTATCTTTTCAGTCCCAAGGCACTGACTGAGAAACTCCTACATTTATCAAATGCAGATAAATGGGGTAGCACTTCTGGATCCCATTTTTGCTTCTCTGTCCAGGTAGCTGGTCACTGAGATGTCATGAGGAAGTGGAAAAATAAAAAGTGATTTTGTTCAAGTAGAAAGGCTGGCAGTGGAAAGAAGTGGCAGTGGTGTTACGAAGGGCCAAAATAGGAAGAGCATAGTGTGAACAGCTGGTAGTTTCCTAGATGTCTGCCCCAGAGCATAGAAATATGCCACAACGCTGCAAGTTGCGTGTTAAAGGCAGGGAACACGAGTACATACCTAAAGTTGAGACTAACTGCAGATCCAGAAGATAATCAGGAAAACTGCCAATGTATGAGTCTGAATGTGAGGCATCCAAGTAAACATGTTAACAGAATAATTTTCCCATCTGGCTTCTGGCAAGCAGCTGTTACTGGGGACTGATGGTGAGCCTGCAGTCCTATGGATCACGTGGAGTGCTTTGCCTCTCCTGCAACATCGCAAGTAAGCCAGAGCTCTTGAACCACTCTGTGGAGTAATTCCAGTCACTTTTACCTTCCCCTTCCATGCTTCCTTTATCTCTTCCTGAGAAGAATGTGCACTTACTCTTACCTAAAAATATAATATTCCTCAGAAGACAATATTTCTTCCCCAATCAGGCAGGAATAAGGTATTTGTTAAGCTATACCAACCAAAGCAGTTGTTAACAACTGTATTATTGTAACTATCCACTCTGGTAGGATACTTGTTTCCTTTTATTCAAAACAAGACAAAATGCCTATTTTTGCAGTTCATTTTAGTCTCTTATTATCCAAAGCAAGCACTTGGACTACTTGAAATTTATTTCATCATTAGAATGTGTTAACAGAAAATTCTTTTGGCTCTCCTCAAGGTCATTTTGGTTATAATGTTGTAACTTCATTAAAGCAGAAATAAATACTAAAGTTACAGTTGCATAAATGCCAAGTCTAGGAGCGGAGAGCTTCAAGTGGCCCTCTCTGAAAATCTAAGGTTGTGAAAGCGCTGCAAAACAAAGATGCTCCCTTAAATATCTCTGACATTTATTTAAATACTGGAATTCTTATTTCCTTCTTTTAGTACTCGTAACCAATTCAGTCTGTATATGAGGAGAGACACCTGGAATTCATGTCTATACACAGAAGCTTTCTGTAAGTCTGCACAGGGCTAGTCGACAATTGTGATACTGTTCATCCAGTCTTCAAAAGTAACATCTTTGCAGGAACTGCTTGAACTTTTTGTTTTAGCAGGGGCTAATTAAAATTCTCCAATTCATGGAGAGAAATAAAAGGCTCAGAAAAGGTTCAGATGTGCCATGCAATTATTATTAGTGAGGCATTGCTACATATACATCCAATCAATTCACAAACCTTCCAGAAAAAGAGCTCTTTAAAGGTTTTGTACTGGTGACTGTAGCAATACTTGGCAGTTATGAAAGAACGCAGTTGCTGTTCTATAAATTCTTTTGTGGTTCAGCCTTACAAAGCCACATTTTGTCTGTATCTTCCCCTTTTTCACTCATATCATTTAGTTTGGTACACAGAAAGCTTGTATCAAACAATCATAGGTGAAACACAACATGAAATCATTAGTCCGTGACCTTTTTACTTACTAGATCAACACTTTCCCTTTTGCAGGCAGAGTGCCTAGAGGCTTTGCTTGAAGCAGCTAACAGCAGTTCCTCACAACTGTTCTTTAAGAAAACACTCAGGCTACATGCCACCCTTTACGGGTGTCCTTTCTAGCAGAGAATCCTAATAGCAGGCTTTATCATACCTGAGAAGCTAATTTATTAGCTGTTCCATCGTGTGGGATAGCTGTCATGGTTCCATAAGGAAAAGAAGTTTCTTGCTGGTGAGTTTTTGGCAGTCACCAGTTACTGTTAAGTAATATAAATGGTATTTTTCTCAATAACAAGAGGAAAATAAAAACCAAAATGAGAATAAAATGAGCGAGAAACTGTGCTGTTAAAGGAACCAGACATATCCAGAACAAAAAATAAAGAAACATTTCTCCACTTGGACAAAGCAAAATGTTTGGGTGAAGTTACCTAATTGGGAATGTTGGCAAAAGTGGCTAAGATCCATTAAATGTTTAAAATATACATTTCAAAATCTTTACTCATTTTAATAATTCACATATATATACACTTTACATTTATATTTATGAGTATATGCATATATTCTTTTTCCTTTGGGCATCTAAGTGCTAGTGGTAATAATGGAAGCATGAGCTTTTCGGCTTCAATCTGTTCAAGTATGTACTTGGTCCAGTTGAAACTGCATTTGATCTCATTACTTGATGCTGTATCTGTGGCCTCTGAAGCCATGATGTGAGTTGTAAGCACCCCTGAAATATACAGAAAGTAAGGGAACTCATAATTTCACACTAATAATTCCTTAGTCTGATTTTTCTAAAACAGGAAACTACCAGTAAATGGCTTTCCTGGTCATAAGGCAGTTAGGTACTGCCTATGAAAAGTGAATAATTTTTGTCTTCTATATTTTATTAATCTTAATTTCTGAATTTATAATTGGGAAGTAAACGACATTTGAAGAAGTTGCTTCTGGTTTTCCAAAGCAAATTTGTTTCTCTTTTCTTATACTAATGTTACACTTTGGTGCTTGCAAAGATAATTATGCTGGCATGTGCACAAGAATATTTATTCCTCTGTAATGAAAACCACATGAGAATCCTCAGAATTTCTCCACTTCACAAATCCTGTTACTCTTTAGCATACTGAATTATTCAGATTGTGTAAGAGATTTCCAAGTACCTAATTTACATCATGAAAAAGAGAAAGATAAGTGCTCTAGAATCATCGTACATGTACGTAAAACTGTAGGTCTACAGGTCAGACCTAATGCATTTATTCAAGTTTCATATGAATTGGATACTGCACAATAGTACAGCCATGTCAGCAATAGTGACTGAAAAATGCTCACATACAAAATCTGCTGGCAAAGTCACATACTACCTTTTTCTGGTGGATGGGTTTTGTTTAAAAATTTAACTTGAAATAAAAGCTGTTGGTTGAGGTTGGCTGCCACCAAGCATATGGGTATTAGTGTTTGGTTTGGATAGAGGGTTGTTTTTAACAGTGTAAAAAAATACTAGCTCATGGATTTTCCTCCCATTTAAATGGAAGTACAGAAGGCAACACTGCTGTTAACAAGATTGAAAAGCATAACCCATAAGCATTTAGTGATTCTGCTTCTCTGGTGTGACCTAGCTGTGAATATACTCATAGAAGTATTCAGGGATGGTCATTCTGGATTCCTTGTTCTTAAATAGCTTTACAGAAACATCTCTCTGGTTTCTAGATGAAAATGGCTACATGTAACCTTCCTGGATGGAACATCTGCCACTACTTGTAGCGCAGCAACACACTATGTATTTGCAGTGATAGAATTTTTTAAACAAGTTCCATTATCTTCTTCAAAGTCTGAGCTGCCTTTTGGTCATTACGATTTGCTGCATTTTTCAATGTGGATACCGATGTATAATTGTTAATTTAGCAGAATATAACTGGGAATGCTTGCAATAATTTAAAAACAAGGGACACTGGAACGCTACAGCTGATTGCCATGAGCAGTACTTGCACTACTTAATAAAAAATGGAGCTTTTGTGTCTTGCACTGGGAGGAACTGCTTTAATAATCCAAACAGAAATGAGCATGAAACATCAGTATCTGCTTAAGAGTTGGACCTTCTGCCTAAGAGTAGAGATTAATATTAATTTTTAGGCCTCAAATCTTCTTTTCCTATATCTATAAATAGCAGATTAATGGACAGGTGCTCTTTCCTGCATAAGTCAAAACTAATGGAAGCTAGGGCAGAAAGTATTGCTGCTGCCTTCCATGTTCCTTCTTCGATATCCTTTTTGGTTTTTTTTTTTTTTTTTTTATTTCCACAATTGCATTTCACTTTTCATATAAACTCGCAAGAAGTAATTTTTATAGTTCTTCTGGAGCTCTTCACTGTTGCATATGCTAGAATGATCTACTCTTTATGAATAAAACTTGGAGTGAAAGTAAGCATTTGGGTTTCCAATTACCATGCTGATGACAATGGTGGTGGTAGCAAGAAATAGGCTGTTGGTCATCCCTCCAAGAAGCTGCTCTTCTCAGCCCACCCTTGGCTTGCACTTGGAAACACTTTATCACCATGAAGTCTACATCCTGGATTTTGTTGTTGTGTTGGGTTTTTTTATTTAAAATGAAAGCTTGCATTCTGCAGAATCTGAATATACCACACAGAACCCTCATGCATCTCATGTGACAGGCTTCACATAACGATCAGGCTGAACATGTGATAGCTTTGTCTCATACTGAATAACTGAACCTTGAGACAGGGAAAAACAGAATCTCTTGGTGTTACATATGTATACACGCAAATGTAGAAAAAAAGATATATATAAAAAAAGTAGTAACAATACATAATGTATTAATACTCTCTTTAGACAAAACCAAACATAACCAGAAAACTTAAGTGATTTTATTTCTCACACAAAACAGAAGAAAATTGTCTAAGCTGATTAATGGTAACACTGCCATTTTCATACTACATAAAAAATTTATCCTATGCAGTTCTACATACTTTGTTTAATTAACAGTCTGTATTAGAAGCTGTACAGGTGAAACTTCATAAGACAGAGTGCAGCAGGTGGTAGATGATCTGTAAGTCCACATCTTTCCTTGATGCCCAGTATTTCCGTCCACTTGTTGAAGAGAAGCAATAAATACTTCATCTAGCCTTAATGGTGAACTGACAAGAACCATGGTCTATGGACAAGTGTGCAATGAATATTACAGGGGAAAAAAGAAACAAAACTTTATGTAGTAGCACAAAATGTTAAGATTAAATCCTGCCTTAAAAACAGTAGTTGACTACTTCAGATGCATGAAGTCCTCAAATAACATCCAAACTGAAGTCTCTGTAGCTGTTCATGGCTTACATATATTCACAAATTCTCCCTTCTTTTTTATAAAACACCTTTTCTGTTTTTTTCATGGCTTGAACATTCATCTTCGGCGGTATGGCAGACCATTTGGTAAACGTAACAACTGAACCTCCTGTTAGGCTTCTGCTCTATATGCAGTACAAGGTCCTTGTCGAAGTAAACTTCATGACTGTAAGTCTGAAATGAGAAACAAATAACAACAACAAAAAAAAGAGATTTCAGTCTGTTTCTAGAACTCGCTATAGTCACACCATTATTCCTTTTCCCTTGGGGAAGTAAAATATATGTAACACTGTTGACATCCATGATCACATAGGACTTGGTAAGCAGATGGGTATAGAGAAGTGCTAACATAAATAAAAGACAGGAATTCTCCTCACCACATCCCAGGACTCCAGTAACGGGATACTCTTTAGTAGAATCCCACGTTCATTACAATGAAAGTCGAGGTGTGCTCTACCATCAGCTCCTATCTGAGTAACTGCCACAATGGATAACAAATCCAATTCATCTTCATAGTCCACAATTTTGAATGTCTTAGAAAAAACAAAACCTCAAGTTTACAAATCAAACAAATTCACAGTCCTCTCAACCTAAATTGCGTAGCTCTTTTTCTTTCAGGTGAAAGCAGAATTGGAAAAATTGTTCCTTAAGTCTTCTAGTCTGATAAAGAAAACTTTGCCAGCCTGTTACCCAACAGGCATCTTTCCCAACATGAGTTATCCGATGTATTTCAGCAAAATTCCTTAAGACTGGAGAGAAGAAAGTGATCCTAGAAGAAAAATTCTAATATGCATGTATTTTATATATAGCATACACAAAAAAGAAAAAAAAAGTACTTTGAAAGTGACAGAAGAAACATTTAAACTCCATGCCCTCTCTTGAAGCAGACATGCTAGAAACAGCATAGCTTAAAACCATGACTGGTTTTGAGTGGATAGGGATCTTAGGGTGTCATGGTTTAAGGCCTTCAAACTCACGCAGTCACTCTCTCACTCATTCCCCCCTCTTTCTTCCCCAGTCCCAGGGGGATGGGGAGGAGAATCAAAAGAATGCAACTCCCACAGGTTGACATAAGAACAGTTTAGTAACTAAGGTATAACATAAATCACTACTGCTACCACCAATAATAATAATGACAAGGCAAATACAAGGAAAGAATACAAGAGCTCATCAACTAATTTCCACCCAGCCCAACCAAGCAGTGCACCCCCATGACCTCATACCAAGTCCCACCATGCAATGTCCCCCCTAACCCCTTCTGGGTCTCTGCGCTCCGTTTCTACCTCCTGGGCATGACGTGCTGTGGTATGGAATACCTCTTTGGTCAGTTTGGGTCAGGTGTCCTGTTTCTCCTTCTTCCTGGCCTCCTCCCAGCTTCCCCTCCTCCCTGGCAGAGCATGAAACTCAGAAAGTCCTTGGCTAGCCTAAACACTCTAAGCCGTAACTATGAACACTGGTGTTATCAGCACTGTTCCCAGGCCGAAAGTTGGAAACACAGCACTGCACCAGCCACTACGAAAGAGAAAAATGACTGCTGCTGCTGAACCCAGGACATAGGGTAATTCCATTCACATGGACGCCTGTTTCTTCTTCTTGGAACTCTCCCACTCCACAGAGTACACGGCGGTGAAGAATTGCCTTAATTGCCTCTATCTCACTGTCATAAACCTCATCATACATTCTTTAAACTCAAGCCAATCTTTTTCTTCTATAAGAGAAAAACATCTATTGGAATCACAAATAAAGTGTAGCAGCAGGGAAAAAACAGAGTGAAGACTCTAATTTTTATGTTAAAAAAAAGTGGATAGAAATTAACTGCAAATCTTAAGGGCTATGTTGGACTGTCCTGTATTTTTACCATAGCAAAATCTATTTCCTAAGAAAAAAGAAGTGACTGCCAGAAACTAATGAATTTTAACTATTGTGCTTATGTCAATTACAGCTCAAGCTCTACATAGAGAGCTACAAAATATTCTTCATAACCTCTTGAAGACTCAGCACCAATCCATATGGTATTTTCACTCAAGAAGCAGTTACTTAAAGTGTTAAATGCCTTATCCTGAAATCCAATCAAAGTAATTGGGAGAGAAAAACATAATTTAGAGATATTATATCAAAGACTAGAGGAACCTAAAGCAGAGAAGACACAGAAATATTTTTCTTTCATTTCATATAGTGCTTTAAAAGGAATATTTAAAGGAAATATTTGAAGAAGTAACAGTTCATCACAATAACATATCATTCCTATGCCACAGAAGTTGCATGGAGTTATGATAGTATCATGGGGCATAAGATCAGTTCTTAAAAACTGATGCCAAAGCACAAATGTCAACCAAGGAGAAAAGATGACAGTGAAGGGAAAATAAGTTATTAGAAGTTAAGAAGACAGTCACAGAAGAGGAATAAAGAACGCAAAGATTAACATATCTAGTATTACAGCCACTGCACCTGAAGTAAGAATGACTTCTGGCTAGCTAAACTTCTTAATCCATAAACTGCTCTGACTCACTACATCAGTTACCTCTTGTTCTGGGTCATCATCCAGCAGGTTAAAACGCTTTTTCACCACTCGACCAGAAGCTGTTACAGTAATAGTGTTATTTACCTTTGGAGAAAAAGAAAAAAAGTGGCTCTAGACTTTGAATCATTTTAGTTTTTCCCCATCTATTTGACAATGTGTCTACTTCATATATTTTGCTTCCTGACCTGGTTTTAATCTCTCCAATCTTGTTTTACTCATTAGCTGTGCATGGCTCTAATGCTGCTATCTCTTCTTCATGAGGGTTCATGAGCTCTGGAGCTTTAACTGAGGTATCATTTACATTTATATTTACTTATATTCAAAAGTTCTCAGTGCTTTATAAAGGTGGCAAAGCTTCTCAGCTACCGTAATTTTCAGAACAGAAGTATCTGGAGCCAAAGATGCTGGAATGACAATTGATAGCTAAGTCATCACCAATTTGTTTCTTAAACTCTTACTTCCAGAAGATGGAAAAGTAGCATCTTAAACCATCACAGCTGCTTCCACTGGGCTTCATTAACAGCAGAAACATTCAAAATTGGGGTATCAAAGTCTTAATGGAAGTCAAAAAAGAAAAGGCACAGCACAGGCAAGATTAGAATTTATATTTCTTTGGTCTTATTGCAACAGAAGTTACCTAAAGAAACCCTAAAACCCCATATGTATGAAGGTCATTAGATGACAAAGCTTATAGTTTCTGAATTCAGCAGAAGTTTTATTCCTGAGTTAGTGCAGTGCAGATTGTTAATACGCAAACTTTTTTCTGCAGAAGCTTCAAAATTAGTACTGCTAACTTCCAGAGACTTTAAAGTACTCAAATTATCAAAACTTGCTTTTATCTAAGACAAGACATTGTGTGCTGAAGCATAATGACAGTTCCAGGCACTGCCAAAAACTCTTCAGGAGTATGCTCTTTAACCCTTTTGACATTCAGATTGCCTTTGTGATTTTCCATCACAAAAGATTTCAGGGAACAACCTGGGTGATTTAACAGCTCATTTTTATTAGGAGGTTTAAATCATACCCTTGCCACTTGGTTCTACCTTTCTGCACTCTTCTCATCCACTGATGATTCAATTCTGTTCCAGCTCCAGTTCAACACAAGCAAGCAGGAAAGTACTTACCTTTTCCAGTGGGTTATTGTTCTATTATTTTAGTGCACTGATTCAGCTCACCAAGGGTTAGATGAATGCCAAATCCATCACAAGGGAGTGACAGATGTGTATGGCCAGGAAAAGAAAGACTTTTAGAAGAAATGTATTGTCTTTGTTGTCTTAAGAAGACTTACCCCTGTTATGAGACTTTAAACATTTATAGCATTTGCATGATCAATTTACCCAAGTACCCGAGATGCACACAACTATCACTTGGTGGCACCTTCTTTTGAAGGAAAGCTGTCAGCATCTTTCAAGTATATGGAAGTATGTTTTGTGTCAATGACACATGGTTATACTACACAAAATGAAGAATACTGAAAACTAAAGAAAAGACTGGAGGTTTCAGAAAGCCATCCTGAAAGTGTTACTGCTTTCAGATTTTTTTTCCATTCGGCTTAAAGTCCTTCAATAAACTTTTGAGTTAAACATAAACTGCAGTGTTTACTCGCATACACAAAACCCCTGTGTACTGCTCAAAGTCATACATGGTGATCTCGGATGCTAAACTCACACAGTTTTCTCTGTTGGCCACAACTGTAAAATCTTCTGTAATCTCCATCTGATTTGTATTATTTTTAACTTCCTTAAGCTTCAAGACCCTACAAAAAAACCCGGAAATTACAAAGTAAGTCATGTATTCTAATCCACCTACAACACTTTTATAATTAAAAAAACCCCAGGTATATTAAAACATCAGAAATAACTGAAATGGAAAGAAATTCATTTTTTTATTTTATTTTATCAGTAAAATTTTAACAGAGTGGTCCTTGATAATTTTTCATATCGAAATCTAGTGTTGCCTGCCATTGACCATATTCATCATGAAGAAATCTGCACATTTCTACCAGAACTTCTGATTCTAACAGATTAATAAATTTTATATTTTCTAGGGTTGATGAGTCTTTTGGCCTGCAAATTTTCAAACCAATGGATTTATGCAGTTATGCAATTTTTCCTCTAGTAAAATAAGAACTGAGAAAAATGGTTCGTACTTTACCAAATTTGGTCCCATGTGGATTATTCTACCTGACATATCCGGATGGAAATATATCCAATCAGGTTCCAGTGAACAACATTTCATATCCTGGATGCCATTTTTTGCCTGAAGAAGGAAGGGAAAGCTCGAATATTAGTATTTTGAAAGTCTCAAAGATCTAATTAGAGATCTAATTAAAGAGGAAATACTGAGCTTCTATCCACATACCTCTGAAAGTTTTTAAGTAATGCTCCCAATCATGACCAAAAAGGATGCCAGTGGAAGAACAATTATAATAATAATAAATAATAACAACGACAATAACAGAGTCGGTTCCAAGTCTCAAGATACTCCATGGAACAGTTTCGACTTTTTTCATTCGCAATATGCTATAACCTTGTATCACAGCTCTACATGTCCTACCTCTTCCCTGAAACTAAAAAATCAAAATTTAGCATCCACTCTGCAAACACTTCAACATGTCCAGCAACATGAGTGTTGAAGACATGAGATATGTCAGAACAAGGGAAAGCATTAGCACAAGGTTTCACTTCACCTTCAAACCTCAGGCTCAGTCTCTTTTGTGCAAAATATCTGTGGATCATGTTAGCTTGGGACAGCTTGGGATTTCAGTGGCAAGCTGGTCAAAACCTTGGGATTTTGGCAGTGGATTTTTGTTGTTAAATTTAGCTGACCTTGATCATTCAAATTTTCAAATGTATGAACAGACACAGAGAAAAGCTAGACAAGAAAGGATTGCACAATTCCCTTTGAATCAAAGCTGATCTTCAGCTTTCATTATGAAAGATCTGTTTTGAAAATACGAGATCACTGTTTGGTCAGGCTAGTAAAAGAAATGAGGACATTTACTGATGAGAACTTCTTTAGTAAAGAACCCTGAACTAACAGGCCTAGAAGCTGCTTGTGTTTCAGAAGTATCTTCAGGTCAAATCCAGATCCCAAATAAAAACTGATGGAGAGCTCACACAAAAGAATATATGTGAATAGTACACAAAGACAAATAATTAGGAATGCTGGATTAAACTGAATAATAAAACCTTTCTAGGGAGAGAGAGAAGGTACAAATCAGGGATAAACTACAAATATTACAGAAACTTATTCTGCAATTTCTTAAAACTTAAAATGATTCTTTAGTCATGCCATTTGGTAGGCTGACTAGTCAAAAGTGCATTAAGATGTTACCATGCAAGGAATCAGGTAATGAGATTTTGCTTTAGCCTTAACATCTAAGCAGAGAATAGTGCTGTGTATCATAGAATAGTTAGGGTTGGAAAGGACCTTAAGATCATCTAGTTCCAATTCTCCTGCCAGGGGCAGGGACACCTCACACTAAACCATGCCACCCAAGGCTATGTCCAGCATGGCCTTGAACACTACCAGTGATGGAGCATTCACAACTTCCCTGGGCAACCCATTCCAGTGCCTCACCACCCTTACACTAAAGAATTTCTTCCTCAGATCCAGTCTAAACTTCCCCTGTTTAAATTTGAACCCATTACCCCTTGTCCTGTCACTACACTCCCTAATAAAGAGTCCCTTCCCCTATCCCTGTAGGATATAGTCACTTCCGGCATCCCTATAGGCCCTTGTCAGATACTGGAAGGCTGCTATGAGGTCTCCACACAGCCTTTTCTTCTACAGGCTGAACAGCACCAACTCTCTCATCCTATCTTCATAGGGGAGGTAATCACCCTCTTGGCCCTCCTCTGGACTTGTTCCAACAGTTCCATGTCCTTTTTATGTTGAGGACACCAGAACTGCACACAATACTCCAAGTGACGTCTCACAGGAGCAGAGTAGAGAGGCAGGATTACCTCCCTTGACCTGCTCTTCACACTCCTTTTGATGCAGCCCAGGATATGGCTGGCTTTCTGGGCTGCAAGAGCACACCGCTGGCTCGTTCATGTTCTCATCAACCAACACCTCCAAGTCCTTACAGGGCTGCTCTGAATCTCATCTCTGCCCAAACTGTAGCTGTGCCTCCCTTATCATTATTGGTAGTATCAGCAGTGGTTTGTGTTATATCTTAGTTATTGGGCTGTTCTTAACCAGGGGAGTTACGTTCTTTCAATTCTTTCCCCCATCCCTCTGGGAGAGGGGGGGAGAAGGGGCAGGGGGAGTCAGAGAGAGGTGGCATGGTTCTGAGTTACAGCTGGGCTTAAACCACAACAGTTATCCCATCGTGTCCCCCTCCCCAGTTTAGTATCCACCCCCTATTCCATGCCATTCACATCATACTCATATCTCACTTTTTCAATATGCTATCACTCATATATATATATATATATATATATACATATGTATACATCGACAGAGAGAGAGAGCATCCCATAGTGCATGGACCAATCCCTATAAAGCTGCTGAGACCATCCAGTCCATGATTTCAGGCTTCATCTCTTGTAACAGTCTTTCAGAGCAGGAGTGGCTGTGTGCAGTGTTGGATCATTGCCTGCTGATGCTACTGCAAAACTCATTTGGCTTCATTGAAATTAATTCTTTATTGGGATGATGGTTGCAGGGAAGCGAGGGCCAGTTGCTGGAGACCTGAAGACATCTAGTTGGTGAGCTATAAAAGCATTACATAGCAGACAACAGCATACAATGAAGTTCATTAGCTGTTTTTCCCTGAAAGCAAATCCCCTTGAGGTACATAGTGAATCTCCCCATCTTCCCTCATTACCCACCAAGTATATCTGGGACCCTGAGCAAAAGCAATGCCATCAGTGGCTTTTCCTTTACCTGAAGCAGGAATAACCCAGACTGTCTTCCCCAGCAAATTTTTTATACGCACCACAGGAAATTTGTCCCCCTCCACAGTATGTGGAAGTTCTGACTGGGCTGAACCAGCCCTCTTGGCCAATCCTCTGGTGTTGACCAGCAAAGTGGCCTTTGGTAAATGTGTATACCAATGTCCAAAAATCCCACCACCCACTGCACTCAATGTAGTTTTTGACAGCCCATTATACTGTTTAATTTTCCCGGAGGCTGGTGCATGGTAGGGGATGTGATATACCCACTCAATGCCATGCTCTTTGGCCCAAGTGTCTATCAGGCTGTTCCAAAAATTAGTCCCATTTCTGACTCAGTTCTCTCTGGGGTGCAGTGTCACCACAAAATCTGTTTTTCAAGGCCCAGGACAGTGTTCCGGGCAGTGGTATGGGGCACAGCGTATGTTTCCATCCATCTCAACCCATGGGTTGAGATAATAACAGTCCAGTAACTAAGGTATAACACAATCCACTGCTTCTACCACCAATAATAATAATGATAAGAACAAGGGAAGAGAATACAACCGCTCACCACCCATCAACTGATACCCTGCTAGACCCAAGCAGTAATCTAACCCTTCTGGGTAACTGCCCCCAGTTTACATCCTGGGCATGACAAGCTGTGGTATGGAATACCTCTTTGGTTAGTTTGGGTCAGGTGTCCTGTCTCTGCTTCCTCCCGGCTTCCCCTCCTCCCTGGCAGAGCATGAGACTCAGAAAGTCCTTGGTCAGAGTAAACATTACTGAGCACCAATTGAAAAATCAGTGTTATCAGCACTGTTCCCAGGATGAAAGTCAAAAACACAGCACTGCAGCAGCTACTAAGAAGGAGAAAAATGGCTGCTACTGCTGAACCCAGTACAACACAGATTTTGCCCTGTATGCTTCGGGTCTGTAATGGAAGCACTGATGGTTTGGGTAGAGGTCACTGCCGGGTTGACAGCCGATTTGCAAAAAAAGCGGTGGTGAGAATCAGTGCTGCTGCTCATGGTAGCTTAATGAGAGAGCAGTATCATCAGCCCGAAGGTGCTGCTTGGGCAATGATTGGCACAGCACGAGCAATGGTATTTCTCAGGACATAATTCTGAAACCGTGAGATAAGTTCAGGAGCCTGAGAACCCAGCGTGCTATGAGGAACGTCCCGCATGGAAGCCTGGGAGGGAGCAGTACTTGCCACTAGGTGGTAGTGTACCAACACAGCATAGGTTCTCCCCCGGCTCTGAGCCTGTCAGAGCTGAGGCAGGGGCTCTCAGGGGGACGCTGGGCAAGGTTGAGAACTGCAGAGCTGTGATGCCCAGACTACAAAGCAATGTAACTTTGCACCTTCTCTGCAAAACCTGTGGTGACTGGGATTTGAACGGTAGCACCAGGAAGAACAGAAGGCACAGGAAATAAAATGTTAGCAGAAAATGGAACAAAAGGATGAGCAGACAGCTGTGGGAGCAGATCTCTTTTCTTCCCATTAAAAATAAAAGAGCAGAAAAAGCAGAGACAAGCCATAATCTGTCTGGACATGGTGAGGCAGATCCTTTGTGGTGGCGCTGTGCCAAACAGCCTTTCTGGGTTACTGGAAAACAGCTATTCTAAGGAAGCCACTATAATTTCATTAAACAGTCTCAGAGCTCTTAGATGTTATCGCGCTACTGAGATGACTCTGCATTAAGGCATCTAGGCCTAAGCAATCTTTAGTTTATGGGTCCCTGTGCAGTACTATGCTTTGCAGCAAATCTCCCAAAAAGCTGCACTGAAATAGAGTTAAGTTCATTTCCATCAGTCGTATACATCTTGGCAACTGACGTAGCTTTTCTAGAACCAAGGCATTATGAATGCCAATGTTAAAGTTCAGTTTGAGAGAGTGAGACAGTGCAGGCGGAGAGAAGCTGTGTGTTAACCTTTGTTCTGCTCTGTACTGGCAATAGCCTGCAGTAAGACTGGGGCTGGTCAGTGATCTCATGCAATAGTTCCCCATGGAAACAAAGTTCCAACAAAACAATGTGTTTTGAAAATGTTAATTCGAATCAAACATGCCAGAAAAAAGCAATAGGTTTATTTTTTCTTCTAGTACACTTTCCATCCTGTCAGCCAGTCCATCTACCTGACAGCCTGTTGGGATCAGCTGCCATGCCAGGCTGTCAGTGTCCTGGGTCACCAACATGCTCCACAGCCTCAATCAAGCAGGGGGTATCTGGCCACCCCAGAGCAGTCCTCGGACCAAGGATGAACAGCCCTGAAATAGCTGGTCTAGCTGTTTTCCACTCCAGTGTTTCAGGGAGTGGTTCCAAATTCTGAGTGCAGTACTCTGTTCCTGACTTGAAAGACCTTTCCAATGGAGTAATTTTGTGCATTTCAGCATACTTTATTAATTAATTGTTATAAATTAGGACCACAACGGATCATAACCAATTACAATTTTATTAATTATAGCAAGTAGGATATGAGCAAAAACAGCACTGGACGGCAGGGGAGTCTGCGCTCCGCTGACTGCCGCAAAAAGCAGTTCAAACCGTCCCCCCTTTATACACCTTATCTCCCATATATGGTCAAAGTCACTTTTTTGCTGATTCATCATTCACGCAAGCGCAGTGTCTC
>JASSUY010023185.1:0-12439 GCA_032466535.1 Forpus xanthops
ATTACAGCAATTTTGCTATATTAACGCACATCAGCGCCAGCAGCACCAGTATTTACACAAACAACCTCAAAGCCTAGATAGGGCAGGTCTACAGTGTTTGCAGCAATAAACACCCCATTGAATTCAATACTTGTCCATCTCTATTATGGGATACTGAAAAGAAGTTTTGCTAATAACAGCAGCGGCATTGTCATCATCGATGGTACTGATAAACTTACTGAATATTCAAATAATGAGAGCTCTACATTTTCAAAACCCTTTAGTGATTAAAGCATTCAAGTTCCTCTGAGTTTCCAATGGCTTGGGAATTTACATCTAAAATAATACACGAAGTTTGTAGAAAGGAATCCTCAAGATCAGGGTGTATAACAGCATGCAGGACTATCAGTGCATTCCTTCCTAACTCTGCAGAAAATACCTCTGCAGATCAACCTCCCAGAGTTCAGAAGGTAGCAACTCAGCAGAGTTTAGTGCATTGCTCTGCCAGCTATCATGCATTAAAGCAAGTATATAACCTCTTAAATGTGGGAAAGAACAGGGATTCTGTATAACAAGTCACTTAGGAAATTTCATACTCATGTCTTTAATGCATGTGAAATGTTCAATGTCCAAAAGGTTTCATTTTTTCATTGATACACCTTTGGAGCATTTTGTGTCCAAGAATAAATCATGTTTTGATCTCTAGCGACACTATATTCATTGACTAATTTCAGGCAGGCAGAGACAGAAGGAAGGAAATCCAGAGAAGTTGAAATGGCAAACTGGCAGAGGAGTTAAAATTGCCAAAAAAAAAGCAAAGTGGACATTAAATCTTAAATGAAATAGAAGATTCTAAGGCAGCTGAAATCACTGCATTCAAATGAGCATGATCTCACTTTCCTTTTTACATGTTTTGAAAAAAATGCAGATATTTTGAAGGAAAAAGAAAAGAACAACAAACATTTTCCAGCCAGTTTTCTTGTGGAGTTTCATCTAACAGAACCTGTGCTGAAAAGCCCTTGTAAGTCATTCTCTTCCTGGAGAGTAGAACCAAGCCAACTCAGCTGCAACCAAAGCACGTGGTTTGACGAAGCCTAGACATTTTGTGCTGGCTGTTTAGATCATGTGGCTTTCCCCCAGACAATTCACTTCCCCAGATCAGGGTGACACTGAAGCAGCTGTCTAAATCGGGCACTGTGTCAACAGATTAAATATTAACTCTTCCATGTGTTCTCACCAGCCCCTGGGAAATGCAGTATCAGCCAGAGGATTCAACCTTGAATCCTGCCATGGACTTTTTAGCCCCATCAGAGCTGTGAAATCATGAACAGCATGGAGATAGCCCACATTCCTTTCCAACAGTCAGCTGTGACACTGTTTCTTACACCAAAAGGGCAGTGTAGGAATCATAGAATCATAGAATAGTTAGAGTTGGAAAGGACCTTAAGATCATCCAGTTCCAACCTCCCTGTCACGGGCAGGGACACCTCACACTAAACTATGCTACCCAAGGCTCTGTCCAACCCGGCCTTGAACACTGTCACCAATGGCCACAAACATGTGGCAAAAGTAACTCAACATCCTAAGACATATTCACTGAAGGGATGAAGGCTCCTTCTCAGTAAAACTCAGGACCTCCTACCTCCAAAAGAGCTAGGTTTGAAGTCTTTAGCTGCCATCAAAACTTCCTACAAACCACCAGGAAGCTAACATGCTTGAGATCAAACAGCCCAGCAATGGATATTGCTAACAAGCATCACATCGTGGTTTGCACCAGCTTTGGTGACTGGCTTCACTTATGTTCTGACATCTTGCTAAGAACAGTGCAATACTGAAGGCACAAATTATGACAGCAAAGACTGTGGCTGGAACAATTGTCTCCAGAGCAGTTCCTGGTTAAAAATGTGATTTATATAAACAGTTACAGACAGTGTTTTTGTATTATTACCTCAGTTTTAGGACCGAAAATTCACCTCTATAGCCTGTTTGTTAAACATCAGTCTCATCTGCATTGTGTATTTACAGGTCAAGTCCTCAATCAAGATCTAGAGGAGCTCCCTAAAGCTCATTATTCTATGTCAAGGAAGTGTCGAATTTTAGCCTGTATCCATTACATGGAAGAAAGATCTACCTATCTCTTTCCCCTGTACTTGCACTCCTGTGACAAAAGAAGAGTTCAGCTTTAGCACGCACATCATTCTCTTAGGAGATGTTGTCAGGTAAACATGCAAGACCAATTAGAAAGTATAAGTTGTTGAAATAAGAAGCAGTATCAGCAGATATGACAGATACAAGGCTGTACTCCTCACGCTCCATGTAAAAAAATCTCGGCTGTACAAGCCATCAGGAAAGAACTCTCCTCATGTGGAAAAAGCCAGCATTTTGGTGGCATAGTGCAGAGCTCACAGCGGTGCTGTTTTGAGATGGCCCATCTAACATGTACCCAATCTCACAGGGTATATCCATCCTCACCCACCCACATCCTCACACTGTATATTCTTTCACTCTGTGGGTTTATTGGTGAATGATGAGTACATTTTCAACTGGATTCATCTTTCAGTTGCTATGCGGAGATGTACCCTCCTCAGGGAGCTGTGAAGAGCACAACAGGAGCTGCTGCCCAGTCTGTTGAAATACTGTGTTTAAATGTGGGTGCTGCAGGTACAGATGGAGCCTCTTTATAGGAATGGGGCACAAAGTCAGCACTCTGCTGAGCACTGCTGATCTCAATCCTGCTGGAGCAGAAACCACTGTGGCACCTCGGTTCTATACTTGGATGTCATTGTCATCTGACAAAGACATCCCTTCCCTGCTGCGCACCTGCAGGCAGAGAGCTGGCAAGCCAGTTCTTGTGCTTAACATGGGATGAACAAGGAGGATATAAAAATACTATTATTATTTCATATTTCTATTTCTAGTCTCTGTTCCTTTTCCCAAAGGCAAACTCTTTTCTTTTTTTCCCTCAAGTTTGAGCAAAATCCATTCTGCCATTTTGAAGTCAGATGGGTGAAAATGAGCCAATTTTAAATCAGAGTTGCCAACTGGTTTAATTTAATTTGTTGAATTAACCATGAGCCTAGTTCTAAGTCCTTCTTCAAAAAAACAACAACATGTTCTTTGATTCATGGGAATACATCCAGGGCTGTGTTTGCATTTGAAAACAAAAAGTAAGTTTCTGACTTGGAGACAAACTCTCATAAATGTGAGTGCTGGAGCTAGTTACCAGCAGATAAATTAAGGGAATGTGTTATTAAGTGTTTATTAATTGGGTAATAGGTTTCAAGTCAAAATCAAGATTTTGCAGCAGTGAAAAGGCAAATAACTAATGATTATTGAGTATTTGTGTCTAATGCTATTTCTTTACCAGGCCCAAAATCTCCTGAGCATCCTTCCCCTGCAACATACATATATGTATATATCCCCACAACACCCCCAGAAGAGTTTAGCTTTCTTATCTGAGACTGTCTCACAGCACTGCTTCTGGTCAGCTTTACGGGATAAAAGGAAAAAAAAAAAACTAATTTATTCTCTGAAATCAAGGGTGGCATAGAAGTCCATGGCTGCTCATTGTTACATCTTTGTTGGAAAAAGTGTCCACCTGGTTTCATGTTATGAAGCAGCAATGATGATTCACACTGCAGGAGCACATGAATGCCCCAGCAGGTATGTAAACAGAGCAAGAGGGAGCACCCAAGAATGGTATAAACAAGAAAACCAGAAACATAGAGTTCAGGTCTCTAGATCCCCCAGGTGCTGTAACCTACCCACTGGAGTGTGACAGAATCAGAGAACATTTGTGGTCCTTATGGGGAATATGTAAGGATTCCTGCTGCAGAGCAGAGCTTGCTCCCACTCCAGTGATGGTTCAGAAAGAAGAGACAAGACTGTCATCCCAATCAGCTGATGTCATTTACTGGTAGAGCTGTCCAGCTGGAGTGGTGGGAAGCATCACAATGCCCTTGGAGGCAGGATAAGGGATATGTTGTGAACTTAGGGAGAAATTCTTACGACCTATTATGACAATGTGAGTACTGCATTGGCAGAAGTTGTTGTGAACCCCCTGGATCTCCCTAACTGCGAAAAACTTGTTCACAGAAGGTTGTCAAGAACAGTAAAACAGAAGAGGATGTTTCATCCATCTTCTCACTGCCCTACAGATTTGCATACGTTGACCTATGTGCCACTATGCAAAGCTCCTAGGCACTCATGTTGACGTACTGGGGTCATGAAAAGCATCATCTCCACAGATCTTCAAGGTGAGTAGACAGTGTTTTACAGAAGATGATCCTTTCCCTGAAAATGTCTTCAGATCACCACTTTATCATTATTCCTTACAGTAGGAAGGGGGTTGACAGGCAAAAGGAAGATGAAACCTCTCATCACTGAGGGAGTCTTTGCAATTTCCCCTCAAATATATACCTAGTACCTTTTCTTAAAGAAGGTAGTTCACAGGAAAACCCCCTTCCATGTGCAGCTCCCTGGAGCTTGCTAGATGCTCCAGTATGGCTCATAAATCATACAGGCAGCTGTTACCATCAGCATTTTCTTTCTCCCGTGGAAGAGCAGCAGCCACAGCAGCTGCTGAGTCTGAATTTCACAAATTAACCTGAGTACCACACAGTCCCAGGACAGCAACCCTACCTGCTCTGTGCATCTTTCTGGGAGGAGTAAAGATGCAGACTTAGCACTTCCGTAAGATTTACAGGAGGAAAGGAAAATCTTCAGAGGGGGAAACCTCAGCTGGTTAAGTGTTTCAGCCAGAAGGCAAATGGAGAAGACAGAATGCATTATAGAAAGTCAAACACAGAGCAGAAATAAAAATGAGAGAGGAGAAAGGCTCCTAAGAGTATGAATGAAACAAAGGACACACATTACTTGAAAACAGTTATCACGCAGAAAAGACCAGGGCTGGAAGAACTTGGTACTAGTGACAGCTAGCTAGATTATAGGGGCCAGTTTCCCTTGGTAGGTTGAATATATTTGTTTTATTTAATATGCTATGAATTATTCAACACCATGGTAGACTCACACACAGGCTAACCTTGCCCATGAAGATTTGGGTTTACTCCCTTTAGTGCATCTGAAATGTGGAAGCTTCTTGTGAACCAGCCCTACATCTCCCCATTTCAGCTGTAGAGACTAAGCCATGCAGCTCATTATTGAGCTCTGCCTTTTCTCCACTTCTTTTATCAACACGCCGTCAGTCCCACCAGATGTTGCTATAGGGGACATTAAAGCCAAAGAGAGAAAGGAAGAAGAGTGACGTTCCTCTTTTTCCGTGCAGATATTTGAAGCTGCTGTGCTATCCCAGTGAGCTGCAGAAGGTGCAGGGGCCTCCCTCCTGTAGCAGGTAAACCAGGCACCAGAAATGAATCCATTCAAGTCACGCTTTTTGCTGTCCTGTATCATGACCTTGCCTCCAGTAACAGGCTTTAAATAGCCTGAACAGCCTCACCTGAGACCTACTCCTGATATGAGCTGGGCTGGGCTCTGTCCTGGTTTGCCGGTGGAATTAGCATTGGGTTTGTCTCACGCTGGTCTGTCAATTGATCTCATTGCCAGCCCTACTCTGCTTGGGTACTGTGATACTGTGATTGCTTTTGTCACAGCTCATGGAGCAGCTTTGCTCTTGCTGCTTCCCATCACTGCAGAAGCTCTAGTAGTATTTGGTGGCAGAAGGGCTGCGACAGCTCACTTTAAAAAGGTAAAATCTGAGGCAGCCAAAACACACCTGATGAAAGCCCTGCCCTCTGAGGCTGGGATGCAAGAACCCCTGTGATCTAGGAGTGGTGTGGCAGAAGTTCTTTAAGGAAGCCTTGAAGTATGCAAGGGACTTCCTGGGATGTGTTAAATGTCTTCCATGGTGTACAGTACTTCGGGCCTCCACAGGGTGTTTCTTGACACTGAAACTGCTGAGATCTATTGTTTTCTTATTCAGGAAGTGGTAGAAAATGTGGCAGCAGTGGACATTGCTAAATGCCATGTATACCTCCTGCAGGCAGTGTACCTGGGTGGTCAGGGCCTGGAACAGCAGACAAATGCATTTGCTAATGTAGATGAATGAATGTTGAGCTCCAGTAATTGATTTGAGTTTCTGTCCCTAGAAACACAGCTAGTGTTGAGATCCGTTATCTATCTGGGATTTGTATCTTTCCTTTAAGGCTGATTAATTAAATGATTTATTTCTGTAAGTACATAGCAAGAGGGAAGAAAAGTATCTGAGAGAGGCTGGGGCAAGCCAAAGGGCTCCCTTTGATCACTGATTTCCTCACCCTGGCTGCATCCTACGGGTAGTCCTGCCTAACTGGAACATGAGGGATCAACATTGCAAAGTGTCTGGGTTGCTCCTCAGTTCTCCACATACCAAGTAGCTCTTCTGGGGGACATCAGCATAAAGGTGGAGTAGTTGTCTTCTAGATGCGGTTAGTTTTTAGTGTGCATGGTGGAAGTCTCATGACTTGCTGGTCCAGCTCCAGCTGGTCTGTAGAAGCAAAAATTTGGCCAGTAAATGTGGTTGTTTCCTAAGCACCTTGGGATTTACCTTGCTGAGTACCTTATCCTGATGAGCAGGGAAGGAGTGTGTAGGTGCTTGGTCAGCAATCTCCTTTGGTCAGGACCTTTTCTGTATGGTACATGGTGCAGTCTCATTCCACCCATGAGGAATTTCCCTGAATACACAGTCAAGAGGGCTTTAAAGGCAGGCAGTGAAATACAGAGTGTAGTGAGCTACTTGTAATTTCCTGATCCTTTCCTAGGTCCGAGGTGAAACCTATTCTATACCTGCTGCTAGAGAACATGTTCTAGGGATGCAGTCCATAGTGTCCACCTCTTGTGGCACTGAACATTTTGTTCCTTGTGTAACTGAAAGCCACCAAAATGGGAGGGATGGAACAGCCTTGTAGGCCCTCCCTACCAAAGAGATGTGGGACCTGCTGCTTCAAACTCCTTTGGGCAGAGGAGAGGCAGCCTTCCCACATCCTGACTGTAACTGCTTAGCCTATGTTAGGATCAGGGCTTTTTTCCTCCTGCCCCAGTTAGGTGAAGCTACTTCATTTCATTTATTTTCTTCATGTGGGACTAAAAAAGGAATTAAGCCTTCTGTCTGATTCATTGTAAAGCCACTCTTCATGTCCCATCCTTCCATGAGAATTGCTCCATTACTCTCACTAACTAAAAGCATCACATTTGTATGAACACAGCCCCGCTTACAGGAGGAAATGAAAGTTCAGCATTGTCCATAGTGCTGGGCTTTGATATTCTTGAACAAAATGTGCTACACATAAATAGACTGAGCTATCCCTTCTACGGAAAAGGGATGTGTTTGCAGTGCACATTTGGCTATGAAAGACCTAATCCTGAGTGAGGTTGAGCACCTGCAGAATTGGAAGTGGCAGAGACAAGGTGACACTGTGCATCCCTTGTCCTGTGGAGCACTGGTGACCTGGAACCTGCTTCTCCCTTGCTCATTGGCGAGAGCCGTGCTGCATCAGCCCCTCTGTACCTAGCTGCAGGACCTGAGAAGCGTGTGTGAGAGGAGAGACTGAGCCCTCAGTCTATTTATACTTTTGTTTCCAAGAATTGCTCATAGGCAAAGAACACTTTGATTAGAAGAACTAATTAACAGAGCAACAGTAAGAAAAGAAAACCCTTCAGTGAGTTTTGTACAAGAGTTGCAGACCTCATTGCTTCTAAGCTCAAAAGACCAATTTGACATTTCATGTTGTATCCTGTGCTAAAGCAAAAGGAATAATGAGGATCAGAGAGGTCATGCAAACCTTCGGTCCTCTGGGTCCTTTAACAACTAGCTCCTCCTTAGCAGGGCCATGGTTGTCCCAGAGCAACATCATGTCACGGAGCAGTGGGGTCCCCATCATTCTACTCTTCACATTCCACTTCAGAGGGAATTTCCTAGGTAATGTCACATTAGATGTACAGCTCCTATCTCTTCTCAGTTTTCTTTTTTAACAAATGTGATAGAGGGCTCTGTACTAGCCCACACAGTTCTCCTAGTTCTTTTTCTTCCCAGTGTCTGTCCCAGCTTTCTCAGTCAGGAGCTTCAAAAAGAACTGCCAATTCCACAACTGAAGATCCACACCTTGATCCTGTTCTGGTACGTGACATCACCTGGCATCCTCAGGACCTGATGCAGGAACAATAATGCAGAGTCTGACCCAGCGTGTGCAGCTCTAGTCTTGAGTTCATCTTCATGCATCCCTTTCTGCACTGTTCTAGTATACATGCAGTCCTCTACTGCATGTTCTTGCACACACAGAGCTGCTTTGGTGATGTTAATTCAGCTTGTGACAAACATCTTCAGCTTTGGTCTCCATCCTGACTTTTTACCTCAGGTGGCTGGAAGGAGAGCACATCAGGGTCTAATAGAGAGTTCCTGTGGTTAAAGGGGTAACTGGTGGCACTATGGGGTATGGGGGGTGGGAAGAGTGGGCTAACCATCCCAGAAGATCTAACACCATATCTATGCTGAATACCGGAAAGAGGAGCCCCTCTTTGGGGTAGACTGTGGACTGTTTCTTGAGAGTTGTATATCTTGGTGTATGTAGTTATACACATCTTGATCTGGAGAGAAATCCCCAGAAAGTCTGAACCTGCAGCTTGGTTTGAGCCTGCTGTGCTCAAAGAAGAGGCTGTGCTGTGCACCCTGTTTCGCATTGAGAGCTTTTCTTCTGTCTGGTTACTCCCTTTCTGATTTAATTTGGTCCTAATTAATTTTCACAGTAATAGGATGAGAGAAAGAATTGCAACAGAGGAGATACTATTACATAAAAGGAAAAAAATTCCATAGGGAAGGTAGTTAGTCATCAAAACACAGGCCCAGGTAGGCTGTGGGATCTCTATACTTTGAGATACTTACTATTTGCCTGGAGGATATAAGCTAACTTCAAAGGTGGTCCTGCTTTGGTCAGAGGTTAAATAAAGACCTGCAATGCTCCTTCCCACCTGAGTTATTCAGGGATATCATGAATTGTGTCTTGGCTCTTGCTTTGCTTTCCCCTGCTCCTTACCCCACACCACCAACCTTCAGTGCTGGGGATGTCTTTGGCACCAGAAGACCCAATGCCATGGTCCAGACCAGGGGAAAGAACTTGGGTGTGCGGACATGACTCTGGAATTGGATTCAGTGAAGTAAACTGATGTGGGTGGAGGAGAGTAAAAATAAAGCTCTGTCTTTATCAGCAGGCTATGTCCAGAGGCCAGGGAATTAAACCAAAAACATACCTAAGCGCTGGGATGGGGAGTGACTTAATCAGTTGGAATTAGCTGTGGGGTTTGTCACTTCAGCTTTTTGTGTTTGGACTGATTGCAATTAACTTGCAAAGGTTTGACTGCTTAAGTGCTTGGTGCTAATTGGAGGATCAGTGTGCTCTCTTTACCCTTTCTCCTCTAATGTATTTTCAGGCTTTGTTTCCAGTGCAGAAGGTGTAGAGAGCCCCAGGATTTGAAATGAGGAAAAGAGGTGGAAAATAATCAAAACTGTAGGGACAATTCCTCCAAAGCTGGGGAGGGAAGGGAAGAATGGGTCTTTCCTTGCATAGAAACAAGTCTTTCTAAAGGGATGCAATAATCCCGCTTTCCTCTCCCCTGGACATCTTTTAAGCTCTAGTCCAACAGGTTGGGATTTACCTGAATAAGATGGTCTGGTAAGAGTTTGATGGGTTTGCAGCTAGTGAGCTGGGGCAAAGCACTGTTCCATAAAGCAGCCAGGGTTGTTTCCTTCACCAGTGGGTGCTTTTCAGGGGTGAGGTCTCTGTTTTTTTTGAGAAGGCAGATGAAGGGCTTTTCATATACTCTCTTATCATATACTCTCATACAGACAAAAAGTAGCCCATGCCTTATGCTTATGAGACAGAGGTGGGCAGAAACTAACATAACACAAAGGTGCCCCAAATCAGCATGGTGATTTTAGTGCCTTAAGGGGGAAATTCCACTTGGATTGCATGAGCGAACTGTGAAAAGGAGCAATCTAAGGTCTCCAACATGCAAGAAAGTACAGAAGGGGTACTTCATCCACAAATGTTGTTTGGGGAAGAGTCCTGAACGTCACTGCAGTTGTGGAAAAGCCAGTCACAAGTCCATCCAATGCACTTCTGCTCCTGATGCCAGCTCTACTTTGGGCTATATATAAGCGTCCAGTGAAGACCAGCTCTGAGGTGGGTTCAGGATTCAGGGGCATTGAGGCACTGGCATCACAATAACATCAAGTGCCATTATGGGCAAATGCAACTATTCCCATCCCAAATTTGCATTGTCAGCTCTGCTTTGCAGACAGATGTGGTCAGCAGTGGTAGGGAGCTTGAAAGAATCACTGCCATCTGCTTAATTCATCTTTTATGCAGGTGAATGTTCCTTGGTATACTTCTGCTTGTGCCCATCATGGCCCCTTGACAAGGTGATATCTTACCCCTTCCTTTTAGATGGAGAGCTGAGGCCCAGAGCACGCCTGAAATCCAAAAAGGTGACTCGAGCATAGCAGGAAGCAGACAGAAAAAGCCTTGATAACCATCATATCAGAGGCAAGGGGTTTGCATAGCACAGTGAGAATGAGCAGAGTGAGGGCAAGGGATGCAGTGAGTGTCAGGCTGCTCTACCAAACATTGAGAGCAAACCTGGAGAGCCCCTCCTCAGAGGAGGCTTATAGTGATCCTCTACAAATTCGTGACAGGCTCTGCAGGAGGGCAGGCATTTCACATGTGAAATATCTATCTCCTTAATGGGAAGTAGTTGCAGTACTTAAATAAAAAGCCAGTCTCTCCATCTTAAGTTCTCCTTCCCTGGACAAGCTGCCCATGTGCTGCAGGGCTGGGGTGGATGATTGGAAAGTGCCCATCTCCTGGAGACCAGGGGTGGCTCTGAAAGGGTTGAAAGGAGATGAATCCCTCTTCAGAGACATACAGAGGAGAGTAAGTTGATGCTTGTCTGCCTGCACCATGGTCAGGGCCAGCAGGACTCCTCCATCCTTAACAAGCCCTATTCATGCCCAGCTGAGCACATCAGCACAGCAGCCCCATCCCCAGGGAAGGAGAGGATGGTTCCTGGGAGACCTGCCGCAGAGCACCCAGTGATGCAGCTCCGTCTCTCGCTCCAGTGGTCTCCAGAGATGGGCAGCTGTGTGTGAAACGTGCTCATCTTCTTGTCATGAATTCGGCAAGAATTGCCACTGGGAAGGGAGGGAGAAGAAAGAAAACCATCTTCTGATCTGGAGGTTGGGGAGGGGAGCAGAGTTGCAGAAGGAGAGAAGGTGGGAAACTGAGGAAGCCTGTTGCTGTTAGAGCAGGGGTACTATAAACCCACTGGCTGATGTCCATGATGGTTTTTCCTCCTCCATTGCCCGTGTTCTCCCTATTTCCCCACAGGCAGAGCTTGCTTCACAGGTGGGGCACAAGAGCTCACCACTCCAAATCTTTAGCTGAGCACCAGTTTTGGCAGGGGATGGCTGTGGGCTGTGGTGTACATGTGTGACCTGGCCCAGCTGCACAAAGTTCTCATTCAGAACCATGTCTCTACCCATTACTCCTCCTTGCCTGGGTTTCTTCCTGTTAGCACATCCCTGTCCTCCCCATGTGCTGCAAGCTGGAGGAAGACATTGCTGAGCACAGGGTATTAGTGTACCTCATAGTGAAAAAACGTGTTTCTGAGTCATGTCATATATGGTAGGCATCAAATACTGTCATATTCAGGAAGTAAGATGGTGGATGCTGGTGTCAGGCTTTCTGTGTTATTCTGTTGTTTACTGGCACCCTGGGGTCTGAGGTGCTGAAGGAAGGGGTCATGCTAGAATCACACTGGCCTTTATAGCGATGTCTTCCCTTCAGAAAGAGCAAGAACAATTCAATCACTTCCTCAGAGGCTTTTTTGTATTGAAGCATCCCATAGTCCCATTTTTTGAGCAGTGAGAGAAAAAGTCTCTTTGCAGTAATCTAACGTAGGAAAGCAGAAGGGCAGAGCTGGGATGCAGAAGAGACACAGGTGTCACCCTCATGGACTAGACCAATGTATAACTGGACATCCCCAAGCTCTGAAGCACCAAGCACCTAAATGTGCTTATAAAGGCAACTTAATGTGTGTCGTGGTTTCAGGCGTAAATCAATCTGCCTGCTCACTCACTCCTCCCAACCTTCTTCTCCCCCAACTTCGGGGGCGGGGGGGGGGGGAATGGGAAGAGGAATCGAAAGAATGCAACTCCCACAGGTTGAGATAAGGACCTAAGGACCATTCAGTAACTAAGGTATAACATAAATCATTACTGCTAGCACCGATAATAATACAAAAGAAAATAGAAGGAAAGAGAATACAGCAGATCTTCACCTGATACCTAGCCATGCCATGCAGTTCCCCCCCATCACCTGATACCAAGTTTTACTACACAGTGCACCCCATCACCTCATACCAAATCCCGGCCATGCCGTGCACACCCCCCTGCACCACCGTCTTCTCAGGTCTC
>JASSUY010023186.1:0-38324 GCA_032466535.1 Forpus xanthops
TGGCAACACACACTCGTCCTTGAGCCTTTCCTGATTACCCTCTTCTGGGCCTGCAAGGCCTCACAAAGCCTCTTGCTGACTACTCGAGTGAAGCTAAGTCAAAAGCTGGATTGCTCACATGTCCCTTAACTGACAGGAACGCTCCCACATACCCGTGCTTATTGTACTGTACAAACAAGCTTGTGGTCCCAGGAGCAGCTTGATATACCTGGTGCTTTTTGTCTTCATTCAAAATTACCACAGTCTCCTGCTGTTTCTAGTTTATAACTGCCATCAGTAAAGATGAATGTTACTTTTATTCTTTGGCTTGAAAAAAATAAAATGAAGCACAAGAGTTCTTATGGAGGAGTGGGAGGTGGAAGTGCAGGAGCCAGTGCTTCCCTGCAGTGGCAAATAGCATTGCTTGCTTATTCTCCTGCTGGGACAGGGCCTCTGCCTGTGAACCATCAACTAGTGCTGTGGGTCGGTGCAGCTGCAGCAAGCCTGCAGGTCGGGAACAATGTCTCAGGTGTAATTTTCCCCAGGGAAGGAGGCAGTGGGGAGTGAGCTGCCTGTCTCCTGCACGGCTCTCTCCTGAGCTCCTGGGATGTGTAGACGGAGCAAGTCATATGCTAAGTGTAGGGTTCTGATCACCATCTTTAGACAGTGCCTGTCATGTAAAATGGCAGAGAGGCTGGGAGGAGAGCAGTGCAGCTGTAATGCGACATTGCAGCCTCCCTTTTATTCTCTGACTTTATGGGATTAGACAGCCTTGTGTAGGGTATACCAGTTTTTCGTGTCTTGTTCAGGACTGGAAGAGATGTTGAGCCGTGCTGAGCTGCAGCAGAGGAGTGCTCTCTGGTAGGACTCAACACTTAGAAGGCCACAGTTTGGCTACAGACAAGAGCCACAAGATGCCCCTTGTGTGCCTCTCCCATGGTCTGACTCAGAAACATGATTCTGTGATATGACCAAGCACAATGCCTCTCATCTATATGAAGAGAAAGTTGAGAGGCGAGAATATCATTTGATGGGTATTCAGAAGGAGGAATAGTGTTTTAATTATTGCATAAGCTGTAGCATCTCATTTAGCAAAGCTCTTTGAAGTATGCTATAAGCTAATTAAATATCTAGACATACAAAAATAATTACTTCCGTATATAATAGGTTTTCTGTGATGCAATGAAGTCCCTTCCCATTAAAATTAAGCTTTTTAGTGTCCCAGAGTATGAGAGTTAAATCTGTGTGTGGATGTAACTGTGGTTCAGACTAAATACTTCTTAGCAATCTTGCAGAATTCAATTTGAATATGTTAAAATGAGCAGAAACAGTTCAAATTGACATTGTCCTGGAAGAGCCTTTTTAGGATGCATTCTGCTTATTATACATTAATTTCAATAACTATGCAGCTGCCTTTTGTATTGGAGGCATTATTTTTGAATTACTGAAGTATTTTAAGAGCAACGCTCTTGGTAAAGGCATAAACAAAGTACAAAGGCCAGTCTGTTTTCCACACAGTAGATTGTTGTGAAGAGTTTGTGCCAGCTAGTACAGAGAGTGCAATCGTGTCTTGTTCGTCTCAAGAGAGATGAATTACTCAACTGCCTCAGCTCCAGATGCTCCACATTCTTCTCCTTAAGCTGTGTTGTTGGAGTGGTCTGCTCCTCTTCACAGAGCAGCCAGCCTAACTGGCAGAAATACAAATATACAGCACTGTCATCTTCACAAAAGGTCTTCACCTGTAAGCCCTTTCAGATAAGCACTCTTTGGATAGGCTTTCCCAACAGTGTAGTTGTGCTGTAGATTATTGTTCCTGAAAGAAAACCAACAGATACATTTTCAAACAACCGCATTATGCACAGCAGTGTCTATTAAAGTTGCACATCTGCAGAGGTGGCGTTACTGATTGATACACTGACATATCCTGAGAGTCCAGGTGATTTATCTTGCCTTTACTCTGATCAGAAAGTTTTGCTCAGGGTTGTATTTGCTCCGGTGGTTGACACAGTAGCGACTGTGAACAGGGAAGGTGTGTCCAATGAATATCACCAGATTCAAGTGTATTTTTGTCTTCAACACATTTTACTGTGAATTGGGTAGCACTGTGTGCCTTCAACAATTGGTCTTTTTTTTAAAGGTTTATGTTGGCACCTACGTACATGTTTTAATGTGGTTACCACTGCAGTTTCTTAACATTCCTCAGTTCTATTACACCCCACTTGGGGTTAAAATGTGCCTGGCATACTACTAAAAAACACCTTCTGAGTGTTGCTGCCCCTGGTGATACAATCCTTTGACTTTGCTAGGGTAATACTGACGCATATATGTAGTTGTTAAGAAACATTAAATAGAATTATTAAATAAATCTGCAGCAAATACTGAGGATCAAACACAGACATTTGCTAATTGAGGGTGTGCAGAGAAGTCTTTGCTAGATTGGCTCATGAAAGCCAGAAGTCTTGGAGCAAGTACAGAAACTGAAGTGACAGAGTGTATACAAGTCCCCAGAATAACCACTGACCCTTTATTATGCAAGGAAGTTAAGCTGGTATTTTGCTCAGAAGTACTTGTTGCATAAACAATGTGATTTGTAGATTAGGGGTATAATCCTTGAAGATGCTCAGATTATTTCCTTTGTTCATGTGTTGGTGCTCTGCTCTCCCTATGCACGGCTGGTGGAAGGAAGATGGTCCAGATGTTTTGCCACCTACTGGTATTGATACTGGGGTCAAGTCACCAATATCACTAGTTTTTCTTGAGGAAAGGTCTGTGTCTGTCAGTTATCACAGGTGTGTTGAAAGTTATTTAAATCAAGGTGAGATATTAAGGCACTTACTTTTATGTGTTGCTAGCTTTCTCAAGTAGGTAAGAAGAGATTTATATGGATGTTGAAAACAGTGCACCACATGGCCATGCAAGATTGACATTTTGGATGTGTGACTTGACTTTGCATCAAGAATAGTGTATGTTTTTCATTAAAAAGAGACTAAATTTGTGAAAGAACTGCTTACTGGAGCTTCCAGGAATTATGCAAAGCCGTAATTACTCACAGATTTTAAGATACAAAAGCAATCCCTAGACAATGCAAACCACAGAATCTTTCCCTGAAACAGACATTAATTCAAACTGCTTGGGTTTTTTTTAAAGTTGTTCCAGTAAGATGTTCCAGTTGTTGATACTTGCACTATTAGAAGTGTTCATTAACTATTAAGGGATTAATGTTTACACTACAGACTTTTAAAATGATAGACTGAATGAATCCCACCCTGTGTTAAAATACATTTCAAAATAAAACAAACGTTAACCCATTATGACAGTATGAAGTATATTATTGTGTGCCAATACACGTGGAATGTGCTATTTCATCTTGAAATAAACCAGATCTCTTGAATAAACCAGGTAGGCTGAAGTTCTTTAGGTCTTGACTGAGGCAAGTTTCATGAATGTGGCTGTGTAACTTCTCTAGAAAATTTTCTTTAGTCTTAAGCATCTTTTGAGGTTTTGATTGAATGGCACAATACCACTATGACTTTGCTAACATCATGAACTGTCCTAACTATACCCAATACAAAAGCATAACTTGCATATTAAATCTAAGGAAAATCATGTATTCGTGTCCTGGAGTTATTTTTTTGACTAGTAGCTCACACAGTGCTGTGTTTTAGCTTTAGACTGAGAATAATACTTGAAGCACAACAGCTAGAAACTAATACTTAGTTGACTGCTGGGCTTTAACAAAGACAAGTAATATGTAATTTTCCTGCTTATCTCTTCCGGGTTGGCTAAGTATTCACACTAGAAGTGCACGTTCAGCTGGTTTCCTGGTCCTTGCTGAATTTACTTCAGTGCTCTTTGGGATGCAGCTTTCCATTTTATAAGTAAGACTTCATGCTAATTCTTTAAAATAATACCATTCTAAAGTTGAAAAGGTAGCAGAAACACATTACTTTATAACTGAGAAATGGATAAAAATTTGATCCAAACATGAATTACAAAAAACTCACAAAAACCTACCCAATTTTGCAGATGTGGTATAACAAATTGCTGAGTTACATGTGCTCTGCTAATCCTGAATCACAGTAACTTAAAAGCAGTGCTGCAAACTCTTCCTTATCTCTTTTTTGTCATCTGCATAGGGGTTCATGTTGACAGATAAATACATTCATGCATATACATAAGTAAGGTAATTGCATTGATTTCTTCTGAGGATACAGCAGGTTTGGTGATTTTACTTTCTTCAGTCCAGAATAAGCTTCTAAGAATAAGTTTTGGTAACGTCTCGTAAAGTATTTGGCTAATACGCAGTGTATTTGGTTACTGTTCACAGAATCAGAGTTGTTTGGGTTGAAAGGGACCTCTGGAGTTCTGCCTAGACCAACCCCCCTGTTCCAACCTTTGAAAGTTTCTCAAAACTCATTAGGATCTTACAGATGCTTATTAGCATCTCCCTTTAAGTGTGAGCATTGCAAATGCCAGAACAACATGAGGAGTTCAGTGATTACTTCTGTAAATTAGATTAGGAATCACTGTGCTGCTGATGATGTAAAACAGAAAAAAATTATTATTAGGCTGAATAATGGTGTTAATGAGTTCAGCTTCTGGATGCACATCAGGTATGAACCGGAGAGAAGCCATCTGCTGTCTACTCTGTGCTGTTCTGGTGAGAAGAACTGTTGTGTGCAGCGGATGAGAAAGCAGTAAGTCTGTTTTGGCAGCAGCTGGGTGGGCTGTTTGTTCCATCAGGAGTTCAGATTTGGGGTATTTAATGGATCAGAAAGGTGGCTTCCACTGCTGGGGGGACATATCTTCTTCTCTTAGAACTTGCCTAAAGTAAGCAGTGATGACTAAACGTACGATCTCTTCTGCCTCTTACAGTTCTTCTGGGTTCCTACCAGCCTGTTCATAACCCTAGCAAAAAATGCCTAATGTGGTAATCCTGTAAGCAGTGAATAATTTTCCTGCGTAAAACATCATAAGCATGAAGCACTGGTGGTGACAAGCCCATCAGCTACCCCACCTCTCTACCAGGTCAGCATTCGGAAAAGGTAAAATGGCAGCAGATGCCAGTGCATTGCTTTATGGCCACAGATCAAGTTGCGTCTTGAAAATCTTCCTTCTGTTTCATGACAGAGCTTGAAAATGAAAATATTCTTCTAAGCTAAAATGTTTTTCTATAGCCACAACATGCACTGGAGTTAATAAAGAATTCAGTCTTAATTAAACAATAATAGAAAACCAGAACAGTGCTGTGTTTTGCTTTACAGTGATTAAAGATTTGTTTCTCTTTCAAATTTATTTTGAAGTTTAAACGGAGGTGGAAGCTGCAGCCTATAACTGAAGACTGCCTCTTGCCTAGCTATTGAACCCTGTTTCCTTTTACTGCTGTTTGCAGGTCTTACATGTATTCAGGTAACACATATGCTTAGGTGCTTTAGTAGACCATATATGAATCATTAATAAATATGTTACTGAGCTGCATTAGGTGGCTGTCAGCTACTTCCCTCCTGTTAATCAATTCTCACAAAAATTGCTTTGAGGATCATATTTAAGGTGGGGAATGCAGACTGTGTATTTCTGAACTCTCTTCCTTCTGTTTTACAGAACAATGGAAAACTATACTTTTCAAAGTGAGTCATGTTTGTGTGGGCTGGGAATATGTCTGTGTGAATTCAGTGTTGTTCTGTGAGCAGCACTTTTATCACAACCTCTGTTTTGACAAGAAGCTTTCATTTAGCTTTGTATATAATTTTCAGAGGAGGCATTTGCGTGTAATAGCCAAACTGCTTCTGGGAGATGGTGACAGAAGCAATCACAGTATGGATGACTTTTTGGGTAAACCAAGCAGCTGATTGCCAGCAACACTGCTCAGCTCTGAACGATGCCTCTCAGAGCAGGGCCAGGAAGGGGAATGTGGGAATTCCCCACAAGGAGCACAAAGACAGGAAGGGTGTCAAAAGAATTCTCAGTGTTTTTTCCTGACTGGAAGCCAAATGAAGAGAACAAGGAGAGTTGTCTGTCCAAAATGCTCAAACCAAGCCCTGGGCTAGTTATTCCTTAGGGGTATAATGAAGAAAGGAATAGTCATGTGAGTTTTAGGAAGAAAATATTTAAGCAACTCTGGGTCTTAAAAAGCAGGATTTCAAAGACTTGTGATTTGGGTCAAAGCCAGTCCATCCTTTGGAAGGGCATGGCAGTAGGGTGGGTGAGATGCAAATCCTGTTTGGCCTTTGCTTACAATGCAGAGTAAAGCTTAAGAGTGTTTATAATCATGATAAAATTTAAGAAGTCAAAAGTGTGAAGAAACTCATTACAGAACAGCTCTTGAGACTGGCTTGTGGACCATACCAGCTTCTTGCTCTGCCTGGGTTAGGCAGAGTCCTGAGGCTGTGCTCAGATCAGCTGTGGTAGCACCACTGTCAGTGCTTATTAAAACTGCCAAGCCTTAGAGGTATGTGAGGATTGGAAGTGTTTCATCGCCTGTTTAGGTTGATTTCTACTTTGAAGAGGGCCTACAGTTTAAAAAAAACCCCATCAGTACAATTCAAAGACTTTGGGGTTATATTCCATGCTTTATAGATAGTTACATACAGATACACACATTATATAAAGAAAGCATAGTGGTCAGGGTACATATATAATTCAAAATATGGATTTAAAAATATACTTTTAATGTATATTAAGTATGTTGTGCCAGTCATTTATGTTACGTACTTACTAAGCTGATGAAATTTTCACAGAGCTTGTGTTGCCTCCACCACTAATGTAATGGAACTTTAATTTGATGTAACATTTTACTGTTTGCTAAGGAAACAAGGACTGTGCAATAATTTTCTGTCAGTCCTCTTCAACAGGTTTTGAGCTGCTGGTCTTGCTGTTGCAACATGGAAGGAAATCTGCAAGTGTTGAAGATAGAATCATAGAATGGTTAGTGTTGGAAATAATTAAGTTCTTACAGGTTTCACGATGGCAGTGGCTCAGTAAAAAAAAAGAAAAACCCAAATCAGTGCCCTACAGAGTGGAAAGCTGTTATATATTCTCCTTGGCAGCAATCAACATATGCATACCTCCAGGCTAAGCACAGCAGGTGCTGTCTTCTGACCAGAAGAGATGTCAGGAAATACATGTTGTGGGAGAGAAACTGAAATCACTTTGGTTAAGGAGTATGGGAGAAGTAGGACTCAGGTCTGTAGGAAATCTTATTTCATTACATCTCTTGGTCACAGAACATCTCATTACAAATTTTTTATCTTTTTACCATTCATACTTCTGTTTTTGATCAGTGTAATTACTGAATGCACCAAATACGCAATTTTGGAGATAAGATGCCTCTGAGATGAGAACGAGTGGGAAATTGAGAGTTTTTTTTACATTATGTTTAATGCAGCTAGAGCTATTTTTGCTTCATAATTTTGAATTATTAGCCATAAAACATTTCTTGGTTTTGTTCTCTTGACACCGGTCTGACTTGCAGCTTCAGAAATCTTTTTCTCTTGTCTTCGAACAGATTGGCATTAGTGCTCATGTCACTCCAGAAGACCATTAAAAAAAAAAAATAGATTTCAGCCAAGCTGAATTCAATTTATAATAATACTAGTATTATTCTGAGTGCTTGTAATTTATTTTCTTGTTTTCATTAATATCAATATGTTTAATTACTGTATTGTAAGAAAAGAATTTAAATACTGTAAATAATTTCCAAAAACAAAGTATAAAATTAGTTTAGAAGTCTTGTTTTTATAAATCCTGGGATGGCCTTTGGCATCAAACTAACAAAGTATTCTAAAGAACAGAGTGGGAAATGAAAATCAAATAATGCACCTTCTGCAGGCTGAGTGCCTATATAATGCACCTTCCCCATCCTTTCAGAGCGCTGTAAAGTTGTTAAATGTAGCTCTGACAGGCAGTCAGAGATGCAAGTTCCCAGTGTGGGTAGATGCAACTGCCACTGGCCTGCTCTTGTTCTCCTTGAGTCACTGATGTGCCAGACACCTCAGCAAATGGCTTGTGGTAGGGCATGAGACAGAGAAAAACTGGTATTACACCAAAATAAGAATTAGGGTTAATAAAAATAAGAGTACTTTGAATGAAGGCAGAAGAAATAGAACAAAGAAGGTGACCTAGGAGCAAAACCAAAGGTAAATGATTTAGCAGCATGAAGGCAGACAAACTTGAGCATTACCAAGTGGAAGGAAAGATACTCTGGGACTATTAGTTTTAATAGCAGCATGTGTTGCTTTCTTTCAGCAGCAATCACTTCAGAGAGCTGGGGATATGTTAGACAACTCAGGAAAACATTTATTCAATATAAAATGAGATAAACACTTAAGAGGTATAAAGAATGGAACAGGTTAGACAATAACTTCAAAAATACAAATAGATAAATATGAATCGGTAGACATTTTAGAGAAATGTTTTGATACACAGAGTAGATATTTTACCAAGTAATTAGTTGATTAAGTCAGTTCATTTTGCAGATGAAATATTTCAAGGAAGGCATAACTGGAGAGCTACAATATGGTCAACAAAAGTTGGCCATCTGTATATAAAGTTCAACTTAATCTTTCAAATACTACTAAAAAACAAGTGGCATGGTAATAAAATTATTAGAAAATTATTTACAATTAATAAAAGAAACCCTATTTTACTTCAATTATTATTGTAGTCACCATCACAGTATATTTAAAGAGGCTAATGAAATTCCAAAGAACAATCAACAAATATTTCCTGAGGCTAAGAGGAATACATTTCTTTGTGTTTAAGGGCATAAGCTTAGAAAAGGTTGAGGACAAAGCTGTTCACTAAGAAAATCAAGTATTTTTCTCTTCAGTCTTCTACTTCCTGCCCTTAAATAGGATATTGGAATAGGTAAAGCTAAGCTTTACCATTTTGGATGCCTGCAATATGCATGCCACCCCAAAATCCTGTTCTTGGGACATCTGCACACCCCAACAGCCTTCATCTGCTAGCCTTTTACATTAATGGATCACCTTAAATACAACACAGCTTCTTTCTAGCCTTCATTTGAAAGGAAAGTAATGTGCCTTGAGAGGAGGAGAGGCAGATAAGAAAAGGCAGTAAAGAGGAGTTATCATTCAGGTCTCATCTCAAATCAGGACATACCTGGAGTGTGGAATGTACTCAGTGTAGTCATGAAATATGGAAATTCCTCCATCTGATCTAGTTGCTGTAACACTTGTCTTCATAACATCTGTTACATGCTCAGTTCTTGCTGGCCCTCTCTCTATAGTTACGTTCTGAATTTTACAAGCAAACCTTGCAACGTCATTGCATGGAGAGGTGTGTGATATGCTCATGCCATCAGTGAAGAGGCGGGAAGGACTGTTACATGGAATTGTGGCACAGCAACCACACCAAGTACTGCTGTCTTCCAGAAGGCTGGGCAGAGCTCTACTGCTGCTTCCAGAGCTGGCTGAGCATCTCCACACAATCCTGCACCACATGGCATGCAGAAGCTTTATGATCTAGACTGCCAGCCTATTTTTTGTCATGAAATGTTTTACCCAAATTTGGGAGCTATGTAGAAATGAATATAATTTACAAAATGTTCTTGAGTTCTGTTGTGGGGCTTTTGCTTTTTATTCCATTTGGTTTCAGAAACCTCTAGGATTAACCTTCAGTCTGAATGAGTCAGGCAGTCCGTTTATGTTCCACTGTCAGTGCACTGTCTTTTCAGTAACTCAAATATAACTCATTTTAATACAGTTAATGATACTTGTAATCATATTTTCTGGGGCTGAGCTATATTTAATGGAGTTGAAACATCATGCAACATGTAAATGATAAAACAGCCTTTGCATCCTTTCCTAGTTTCTTGACACCTGATTTCTATGTCCTTTTTTTCTGGCTGTTTTGCATGCTCCATGTAGACAGTGGGAGGTAGTACGACTTGTGATTAAAGGTTATAAGTATGTAATGTTGAAACCCATCAACATTACTTTAGGAACACTAATAATCTAATCATAAAGGTAGTTGTAAAGTTTAATTAAAAACGTGTGTTATGTAAATGAGCAGTGGATGAAGAGATAGAAAAATGGGGTGTCTCTGAATGCTATGTACACTGAGGTAGAATTCCAGTGTTCACTGGCTGCATAGAGAGGAGAGGTAGGAACCAATACTGAGAATTTGGTAGGCTACATTATAAAAGGATCTGGAATATGGGCAGAGCATTTGAAATGTAGTTTTATGTGAAACTCTTATGTTTCATTCTTCCTTGTGCTTCATTCATTTAGAAGCAGAAATCTCTCTAGCATAGGGCAAATGACAGCCAAGAGCTTTTGTTATAAGATAATGGTGATGAATTTATTGGACTCAATGCATAAAAAGAAATATATCAAATATATATACAGAGAATAATACTGGTCTGAAATGAGAGGAAAAGTAAAAAACAAGAGCATGATCAGATGTTGTAGAATAAAAAAGACAGCAAATAATTCCTGCTGTTCTCAGAAACTGCTGAAGATGACTTTATTTGGGTTCTTCAGAATTCATTCTGCTACAATGGAATCCAGTTTAAATTATATTACAGAAATTCAAAGGCACTGTTCCTTGACCTCTACTGTTTTCATGGTCAGTACAAAACCCAAAGGAAAATGCATGCTCTCAGAAAGCCTTGTCTGCTTTTCAGGCTGAATACTTTTTTTCTTTAAAGTTTTAGTATGCTGAAGAAAGTCTTTGGTCAAAAGAGAACAAATTTCCATAGGGGTCTCTGAAGAGGTGCACTGCTTTTTTAAGCAGATGGGTAGGTAGTTTTGGGGAGCCTTAACAAACTGTGACAAGCTCACAGCCTTAGAGCAGCCTCTCTGCATCAGGTTAGATGAAAGGGACTGGAGCTGGATGCAGGCAAGATCCCTTCTAGAAAGATTACAGAGGTTTGGCAGTTTGTTCATCCATAACTACTGTGTTTGGCTCCCACCCTCTGCAGAGGTAAACATCGCCAAGATGTTTGAAGTGGTCTTGTGTGTTCTTCCTTTTCTTCTACAAATTGCAACTGAACATGCAGATAACCTGGCCCAAGTCTTTGTCTTTGAAGGAGCTCATGCAACTGCTCATTGAAGAATGGAACTAAAGAAGAAAACATGTTTTGAAATCAGATGTGGAAGACCTGGTTCAAGGTTTAGGTTCAGGTCAGACACTTGAATCTTGCCTTACATACCAGATACAGGTTTTGTGATCATCTAGCTATTTGTTTTATATTGGTTTTAAGTGTGCTTGTGTGCTTAATGGGCTTCTCCCCAAAAAAATATTTCCTATCAAAGTCCATTATTTTACTTCAGTCCTTCCCAGAAGAAAGCAGCCCTTGGAGAATGTATGATAATGGTGTAATACTGAGGCAAAGTTCTGGCAGGATTTCATGGATTAATTTTATAATGCTTCTACTTGATTTTCCCATTATAGGCTTAACAAAGCCAAGATTATCTTAAGTGTGTCAGTCCTGTTCAAATCTAGTTGGTTATTTTCCTGATGAAAATTAACATTTTTAAGTGCTTTGCTGGATCAGGGCCCAGATGATTGTTACCTCTTTCAAATGAGCATTTTAAAGCTTCCTTGATCATTATAATAATGGAATTATACCAATAATTATTAATGAATAGTATTACTCTGTAAATTCCCCTCTGACTCCAACTGCAGACAGGAATTAGAACCTCTTTTCCAGTATTTCATAAACATGCCTTAGCAATCTTTATGCAATTTATTTGCTTACTTGCTTACTGATAATGCATTTATTACTATTTCTGGTAGAGAGACTTTCTTTGGGATTTCAAGATGGATTGGGATTACATACTGAATCTTCAAAACTGCCATTGTTGAGGAAAACAAGACAGTCTGACTTGATTTTTAAAAATTTGCCTTTAAAAGGTGAAATTTCCATTTTAAATCTAGGAAAAGACTGAGAAGCTAGGAACCTAACTAAGGATATTGGATTTTGGTCTTTGTGTCATTAAAAAGGAGAATTCGAGAATAATTTCAGTAAGTGCCAAAGCCAAGGCTGGGACATTCTAACAAGCTTTTCCTACTTTTCTGTGAGCATTTCCACAGCCCTTAGAGGTGAATATTGAAGATAAAGTGTAGCTTAACCCCCTTGATCCTTCATGGTGACTTATGCACTGTTGATTCTTACATCTCCATTGTGATGAACATGTGAGGAAGGATCTCAATGAAGATACTGCAGGTGTCCATTTCTGTCAGTAGCAATTTAGAATGCTGAAGCAGTCCAGGACAGGTCTTACCCTGCTTGTATGAAATGCTACTTGGTAGTCTTGTGCATTTTAATACACTTAGGAGAATTTCTGTGAAACTGCTGGATGTCACCTCATCTCTTTTCCTCTTCCAGTTGGGTAACATGGAGCTGAAGGTTTTTTTCCTAGGAGCAGCTTCTACTAAACCCCAAGTCTCAGGTGGCTGTCCTGGGTGCAGCAGTAGCAGTCATTTTTTTCTCCTTCTTAGTAGCTAGTGCAGCGCTGTGTTTTTGACTTTCAGCCTGGGAACAGCACTGATAACACTGATGTTTTCAGTTGCTGCTCAGTAATGTTTAGTCTGACCAAGGACTTTCTGAATCTCATGTTCTGACAGGGAGGAGGGGAAGCTGGGAGGAAGCAGAGACAGGACACCTGACCCAAACTAACCAAAGAGGTATTCCATACCACAGCACGTCATGCCCAGGATGTAAAAACTGGGGGCAGTTACCCAGAAGGGTTGTTCACTGTGGGGTTGGGCTTGGTATCGGGTGGTGAGCAGCTGCATTCTGTTCCATTGTATTTCCCTTGTCATTATTGCTCTTGGTGGTAGCAGCAGTGGTTTGTGTTACACCTTAGTAACTGGACTGTTCTTATCTCAACCGGTAAGAGTTACATTCTTTCAGTTCTCCCCCCCATCCCTCTGGGAGCAGGGGGGAAGGGGAGGAGTAAGAGAGAGGCTGCATGGCTGACTGAGCTTAAACCACAACACTCGGTCAACACTATTAGTTTCAAGTTCTTTTTCAAATCATGTAATATATGCTGTCTTCAGTAAGATGACAAGTCTTGGAATAACATGATTTTCTCAGTAGAAAAACAGGAAGAATATAAAAAGTCCATAAAAGCAGAAGGTAATAAAGAACTTCAAATGAAGTATCTGCCGACTCTCAATGCTATTATAGACAATTTTGTAATTTGAAGGGATGGTGCAACATTTTAACATTTACATTAGATAGCTCTCATTTTGCCTGCCAAAGCACGACTGCTTTTAACATCATACACGCAAATGAAAACAGACACCTGAAGGTGCATGTGTGGTCAGTCGTTCTCATATTCAAACCCATATATTTTGTCAAAATTCTAATGCATGTGGATCTCAAAAACTTCTTTGACTAAAATATTTCAAAGGAGTAAGACTGAAAAGTTTGCTAATAAATTGTTACAAATTGCTTGAATGCTGATCTGATCAAGTCAGTAACACTTTTATTGTAATGCCATTTGCAGCACAAATTGCATTTCAGAATGCTATCTTTCAGTAATGAATATAGCAATTCCTTCACAATTGGTTTGTAAGAGTAAAGTTCAGCAATTTTGCTAGGAAAGAATATATAAAACATTCAATTTAAACAACATTTATTAGTTGCTTATAAGTTTCATGTAACGTGTCTATGTCTGATTTCCAACACAACGGTTTTTAGAAGAATTCTGCACAACCTGATTATGGGCACAATAATAATCTAGAAAGTCTTCAAGAAGATAGCTGACCGTATGCCCAAAATATAAAACTCTACCCAAATTTCAGTCTGCTACAACTTGGACACCAAAAAATACTCAACAATCTTGTAAGCAGGTGAAAAAAAAAGACCCTTAGAAATGAAAAAAGACATGGTCTTTTTTAATTGAAGAGTCCATGTGTTCATATGCAAACAGTTGTACCTTGCTTGAGACCTGCTTACCTTTCAAATACAGTTATCCTCAGTGTCAGTATAGGAAAGAAAACAAATTGAAAGCTCAGTGGAAATTTTCATTAAGCAAAGTAGTAAGCAAATGGTTTCAAAAAGTGAAGTAGATAAATTGAAGGAGAGGTTAACAGTATACAAGACCAAGTGGAATTAATTTCTGGCAATAAATTACAGATTTCATCAAGTGCATGCTCGCACATCTCTTTTTCTCAGCCTTTGGCAAGATCATCAAACATATTTTATCCTATTAACTGTCTTTTCCCTATTCCCTATATTTTGTCCCAAGACAAAATAAAGCAACTTCCATATCCAAAGTGTCTGGGAATACATCACACCAGAACAAAGCCAATATCTCTAACACAATATGTTAGTTATATTTATGGAGTTAAATTTGTTTACTTGGCAAACTCTTTTTTCCTCCATATATTATCACCTTTAGCTTGCAAAATCTGGTGATGATTAAGAGTGCTGCAGAGGCTAATGTGTAATAGATAAGTGGAGGGCTTGAAGAAACATCCACAATGCCCGAGGCTTAAATCCTGACACAGAAATGCATACGCATATATCTGCTTTAAGTTCATCACCTCAAATTTTATACAGGGTATTTGCAACAATGCCTATAGCAAGGTTCAGCTCAAGAAACCCAAAATAGAACACATAAAGATCCCTTACTCAGCCAGTCTTCCTCTACCAGCTTTAAAAACTGTTTTTGGCTCTGATTATATTTCTCAAGTCTTTGCTAGAGCTGCATTCATTCATCCAACCAAGAAACACAGCACCAATACCCACATCCTGAAAGTAACATATCACACAGAAGCTGAGTACTGAAAATGTGTCTGTAATCCTTCAGCAGACTGAAATACATTTAAATGAGTATCCATTCAATAATTCTGAATAAAAAGCCAACAACTGAGAATGAAGGACTGCTCACATGTGATTTCTGAACACGAGGAAAGGCCTGATTACTCAAACTATCTCTAATGTCACTGATATAGTAGTATATGATTTATTATTTACAACAAATAGTCACTGAATAAAAAAGGTTTACACTCCAAGTTGTTAACTTTTTAGGCATGCTTTCTTTCTTTTGAAGATTTATTTTAACTCAATGGTTATGTGGATAACACACTAGAAAGTAAAAAGATTATCCAAAATTTGCAGCCTAATACTGAAAACTGTCTAATTTTAGATTGCACTTAATCATAGATTTCAAGCAAGTAGGGACCAGTGCCTATATCACAGTTAATATGATTGGAAAGAACATGACATTCAGAAGAGATAGAGCCTGTCTGCTTCAGGTACACAGGAACTATTAGCTTCATAAAGCAGAAAGAAAATTCAGTAAGCGTGGATCAGATGACTTGTGTGATGACATACACTGACGTTCACCAACACAAAGAATTTGCAGTCTAAATCAACTACAATACAGGAAATGTAAATTAAGTAGAAGCATGTGGCTGTTTTTCTTGATAGACTTTTACATGTGAAAAATCAAGGTGATGACAGTCATCAGTACTCAAAGGGTTACTTGAAAACAGAGTCTGGAGACATTTTTTGTTCTCCTACAAGTAATAGAAATTAATTTCTTAGCTTAATAATTCTGTAAGGTACCAAGAATTTTCAAGAAGCATAAAAATTAGGATGATGGTTGTCTCCTAGGAGACAATAATCTTCAGTAGGCTCATCCTCCTGAAGATATTTAGCAACTTGGTAGGGTTCAGTTGTTTTATAGGAAGAATTCAGAGTTTACCTACACTTTTAAATGTTTCTGAAGGGTGGATAACAACTGAAGGTTTTATAGAGCTGTTGAACACCAGTAAAGTGAAATTATAGGAGAGGGACAATTTACAACTATTTCTTGTTTATAGTCTCCTGACATAATATAGCAGCACTATATATTTCTTCAGATGGATTTCATGCTTTATTCTTTAAAGCCATGCTGTCCATCAACTCCACCACCAATCAGGTAAACATTTCTCTTTTCAAAACAAAGGTACACATTCAAAACTCCCAATGGAAAAATAAAGGTCAGGCATTTACATTTTCACTACTTAGTAACTTTCCAGCAAAAGTCCCATGTTTCTATTCCGCACATTCCTCACTTTTCTAACGTTTTTTAGTTTTCAGAGAGCAGAGGTCGATATACCCTCTTCTAATGGGAATATTGATGGAAACCAGGTATTAAACAGAATCATTTTCTCCTAATTCAGAAAAAAAAAATAGGCAATAATGTTTTAAATTATAAACTTGTATAATAAACACAGAATGAACATTGCAGGGGTGTTCAAACTAGGTGATCTTAAGGTCCCTTCCAACCCAAACCATTCTATGGATCCTGTAGTTGAACATTTTCTTTCACTGGAAATGCCCTAATAAGCCACTGTCTCTTCTGCACAAGACGATTGTTCATATGTATCAACCTTGAAATGCATTTTTGTTTCTTTGACCCTGGCTAATCTTAGATCATCAGCCTTGCCTTTGGAATACATCTTACAAAAATTAGTCAAAGCCACAGACACAAAAGCAGAGCAGATCAAACAGCAAAGTTTCCATCAGCAATTAGAGACAGCACTTCCTGAGGCTGCTGCCTGTAGCTGCAGGACTCTCTTGCTGCTCCAGACCCAAAGGCCCCTCAGCAGAGCAGGAGGGTGAGCAAGAACTGGGGCAAGCATGACATTCTGCCAGGGCTAGCACCTCTCTCTGCACTGAATGGACTGTTTCTGCATTCCAGTTCATACTCTTCCCTTTCAGATACCTAATTACTCACTCTATCAAATTTCCACTTTTTTTTGCATTCCCATCTAATTCACATTCCTTCACACTCATTTTCCCTGAGTCAGGAACTAGTTTGCTGCAGTTCCTATTTTCAGGATTATCGCATAGTACATGCTTTCTTTGACAAAGTGGAGATTAAATACTGCCACCATTTGTCAGGAAGTCATTTGCCAGGTAGCATCTATAAAACAAGAACCTCTATAAAACAAGAACCTCAGACAACTTCATAAACACTGTCCCTCAGTTCTTACCTGGGTACAGAATGATTCAGAGGCAGAAATACACCATGGGTGGCTCTGAGCTCCGTCACCTCGGGCCTGCTGGTCAACATTTAAAACTTTTTTTCTTAAAAGGAAGTAAATAAACTCAGGATAAAATAATAGAATGATATAATTTAGTTTGGAATAGGCCTCTGGAGATCATCTGATACAAATCCCTTTGACCTACGAAAGTATGGCTATTTATATAATACAAAAGGAATCCACAAATCTGCAGGAGATTATCTTTCTCTGCAGAGTGCCATACTATAGTACCTTTCATAGGACATAGAAATTAACTGAATTTATAGCAAGAGCCCAGAATTGACAACCTTTGTTCTTTTGATACCCTGTGACTGACCTAATCTTAGGCTTTAACTGAGAAATGTATTCAAGCTCCTGTGACAAGCGTCAACAGTATTTCCAAATACAAGTAATTTCCTGCCTCACATGTGGTCCAAGTCCCTTGTATCCAAAGGACAGAAGGAACAAACAGTTACAATAAAAGAACAAGTATTGTACTTTGTCCTCCTTCTTGCAAAGGGCAAAAAGGAAGCTTTGCTCAGTGACACCACAGCACAGCCAAAGTAACCAAGAAGTTGCGTGATCCCACTCTTCCACACACAGACAGCAGCAGCCAAATGCAAAAGACATTTAGTTAAAACTCTCAAGTTAGTTCTGTAATTTTGGAGTGCTCCACTGAAATACATTGTCACATAAAAGGAAAATGATAGTCAGTATTGTGAGATCCACTGACAAGAGCATCAATGGGCTTTCTGATGCTGCCTGCAGATTTTATTAGTAATCTAAAAAAAAAATTACTATTTTAAAATTATTTTAATAGCAGTGATAAAGTCAAACACAAAACAACAGACAAGCTAGTTTTTGAAAAACCCGTAACTATAATTTACAAAGAGAATTTTACCCAATAAGCATAATCTAAAGACCAAATACCAGGTACAGTCCAGATCCTCCATTCCTTCCAGTATAAATAAATTAAACCAGATTCAAAACAGAGATTAGGATCAAATTATAGCACTTGAGTTAACTGCAAATAGCTTTGGCATTTGTGCCTAGAAGCCACAGCTATTACACCATCAGCAATATTCACAAAACTGGTTACAAACACTTTCAGAAGGAACCCTGTAGAAAGCTGCACCCTGATAGAGCTGTCTGGGCCACCTCTTCAGCTGCATTTTCTATGAGTACATGCCAAGTACAACGTTTTGAAAAAGATGGAACTCTTTAGATGCATCAAGGACTCAAAGCTCTATGGCAAAGCAGATTTAATAACACCTTTGAAGAAAGCTCTTGAGGAAGTTAGAGAAGCCACTAGTGTCTTATAAGTAGTACTTCCAGTGATTCAATTCCAGCACCATGCTGTGGTGCCCTTTACTTCCTTCATTTAACACAAAGCCTGAATCACAGTTTTAGCAGGCAGATAATAGTTACATAAAGACAGCTAAGACAGGAGGGCAGTAAGAAGAAACAAACTGTTTGTGCTCCTCTCAGTGTCTAGAGTGTTTGTCACTCAGCTACCCCAGAAAGGGTATGCAGAGGTCAAAGCTGTACCCAAAAAACATACTGGACAGACTGGTAACAGGGTGATGAGCTTGTCTGGTGACAGTGCAGACCTGTCTTTCAGCATGACTCATGAACATGGGCTGCACTCAGTTATGAGCAGCTCCAACCTTTCTATCGACAATTTGGCCCTAGTCCTGCTTCTATATGAATGCAGAAGTCCACCCACATTTGTCAAAAGGAGGATACAGGATCACACATACTTCAAACAGGTTTACAAGATACTGCAACAAAAATACAAGTATATTTTCCTGGCAAAAATGCACCAAACAGATTTGAGCTACTAGCTCAAAGAAAGGCATATTAAAAATTACTAAGACAATTAGGAGGAATGAGGTACATGGCCTTCCAGGTGTAGCAGATTCGCAGGAGACAACCCTTCACATTTGCGTCTTATAGAATGAGGATGCTAATTTAACACGTGTAAGGCTGAAGAGCTACACAGTACGGTGTTAGTTTCAAAAGGTGCACAGACATAAACAGTAGGAGGGAAAAGATAAATTATTTCCATTTTAATTTTTTTTTTCTGAAGTTAAATTTAGACTGACAATAAATTGTCCTCTAGGTGAAGGGGGCCGAGGGGAAGAGTTCTTAGAGTAGATTTTAAAACTTCTGGGTTAGGCATCCTCCCACAGGTTTTTTTCAGCTGCTTGGTACCACCATGAACAGCTGCTCCCAGTCACAGTGCACTTACCACTGCCAGACTGTACACTGAGAGCTGGAAATCTAATGTGAGAGGACTGTATAGGGTAAAACTCCACAGGCTACTTTGAAATCTTATTTAGCACTCTAGAGGTGAAGAATTTAATTCCAGGTTTGACTGGAATTTTACAGGGAATTTTACTTCTATGTTGAATTATGTAATAGACTTTAACCGGATACATATAAATTCAGCTAATGTATCCCCAAAGAAAAACGTTATGCCTCAGAATACAATGCCTTTTGCAGGCAGTGACTGGAGACAGTATTTTCTAACCATGTGCAGTGCATAGAGATGCAGAGCTATAGCATCACCGCAGGTCATGTTCGAACAGTATAGTTCTAGAGCTCAAGATGATCAATTTTCACGGTTTGCTACCAACTTGATCTTTATATCTCAACAGGAAGTCCAGGTTCATTTGTATTTCAGGAAGTGCTGAAGACTGGACACATGGTGGTTTTGAGCTTTAGCAAATCACAGCAAAGCCTCTATTGAAAACAAGTTGATAGGAGAACTTAAAAAGACACATCTAGCCATTACAATTCTTGAATGGTCCTGAACAGACACTATCCTTCCTCCATTATGAAAACGTTCAGGGGGCTTGTTTTTTGATGCAGAATCACTTTGCATAGTTGCATGTCTTGTAAGACTGTCAAACATTCAAAATCTACCTCCCTCAAGACCCAGCAATACAATTAAAAAAAAAAAAAATACTATCAAAGGTAAGAGAAAGACTGGGGAATAAAATATGAATTGCACAAGCATATGCCAGTTACCACTCCACTATTATTACAAAAAGAAATCATACCAAGGAAACAGAGGCAGTAATGCCAGCTACATGCGTAACAACTCCAAAGACAGCTCGATTTCACCTTCTGTCAAAATAAGTACATAGGACAAATCACAAGTGTAAGATGGTACACAGCATGCTGTGCTGGTATTCCAACTTCAGAACTACCATGAGAATGCTCTAACTTAAGCAGAAGTCTTCTGAAATCCATGGATGTTAATCATAACCCGTAAATGCTAATAATAGTGAAAGTGTGCTGCCATGAATGACTTACAATGCAGCTACAGTCCCTGAGCTTCACTCGCTATAGTTCTTGATTGCTCCCATGCATTTCAAGCCCTCTATGCTACAAGGCTGTGGCAGACTCTGGAAAAACACTCTTTTTCCCTCTGAGCCTTTAATCACAGACATGCTGTAAAAAAATTCAGTGCTGCAGATACATGAGGGTCTAAGTAGAGAACTTTCAATGTCATGTATATGCTGATAGCCTGACTTCAGTATGTCTAACACCTTTGCTTCTTTATAAACCCTTGGCTCAGCTCATCCTATGGCATGCTCCATAAGGGCTGATGATTTGTCATCAGCCTTTCCCTTCTCTTCTGGTATTTTTCTTTATCTGTGTTCTCTCTTCTGTGTGACCTCAGCACTTTTCATCACAACTGTCTCGGTTCTCCTGAAACTATTATTTCTCTATAAGTACACATAATCCCTGATGGCATTTGGAACAGGGAGATGTGGTGAAACCGATAAGAGGATTGTGAGTTTGGTCAATAAGTTGATATTTTTAATTCATTTTTTTTTAATCCCTGTGAAGAACAACTGATAAGGAGTATTTACCATGCAAGAGTTTCAGGGCTTGGCTGCAGCTGTGCATGCTGCAGGCTACATCCAGGCTCCCCCATTTCTAGATATTCAAGAAGGTTCATGATCAAATTTCACTGTCACTCACACAATATAATTATGATCTTGTCACTTAGAACCAAGCTTAGCCATATCTGGTTTCACATTAATAGCTGAAACTAGTTTAGAAAACTAGACTATGGAAAAATATTTTTAAAGTGGTGAGGGGCAGCTGTGCTTACCAACTACCTTTTGTGCCACATTCCCTTTCTTTCTTTCCATTTGTCTTTCACACTGTTATCCTTTTAGCCAGTATGCTGCTATATGGCCTCTAGCCTTGGCTCACAATACTGAACAACTTTTAACAAGTCAATATTCCTTTACAGAAGTGTTTCCTCACATCCACCCACCCACCAGGAAGCCAGGAGAAAAGCATCAAACTCTTAAGAAGTTGCTCTGTTCTACTACAGAGGTGACAACTGCACTGCAAAGATTTCCTGTTGAGCACTGAGCTCTGCCATAAAATTCAGAAATTCCTTTACACCCCTCTAGCCCCGCTGGTTTTATTTCATTTTCTGCTAACATTATGCAGTTCTTATAAAATGAACAATTGAGAAAGGAGATAGGATTTTTGTTTCCTTTGGAATTCATCCATAGAAATTAGCAAAAGCAACAAAGATGTGCCTGATGCAGCAAGCTCTGAAGTAAAAAAGAAAACATAGAAGCCCAACAAACTCCTATTGTTTGAACATACATAAGTTGGTTTTAAGTATCCATATTTCTTTCCACTGAGATGCTTGACCCACATGACAGAGTTGCTTGCAGTTCTTATAACTATTCAGTGACCATGTATTTTTCAGGAAAAAAAAACAAAAAAAAAAAAAACAACAAAAAAAAAAAAAACCAACTTTTCACATGATTTATATGTGCCATAAAGCAAATTTCTGTGGGTTTTTTTAGCATCAAAATTATGTGATGGAAGCATTTAGAAGATGAACCAGTAAGATAATCTTTTTACACACTCCTAAATGTAGGAAGCCTGCTGGTTTTACAACATGCAAGTATATTTCTGAGAGAGCACAAAAACGCTAAAGTGGGACAGAATTTCTTAATCAATACATCACTCACTGAAAAAAAGAGTAAAAAGAGGGGTCAGCATGGCATATTTACCAAGTAAGTAAAAAAGAAGCCTCTTGGTATGAAGAATTTATTAAGAATTTTGGATCCTCATTTTGGAACAGGATTCTGTTTAAAGTTGACATGTGTTTATGTTAAAAAAAAACCTAAAATTCCAGCAACATGGATTCATGTGAATGTGCAGTGCCTTAACGTATGGGCCAGTAATAGGTCACTGTCCTTTCTGTATGCAGTGATTTACCTTAAAAATAGATTTTCCCTCTTTACTTCTTTTAGACAGCTTCAGAAACTTCTGATTTACAACCTACCCACTATTCATCTTGTATCTGCTAAAATGACAACTTTTTTCTTAATAAAATATTCCATCTATCTTATTAACCCTTTTGTGCATTTTTTAGTGTCTATCAACCCTTCTTACATGAGACTACTATGATATTTAGATGAGGACGTAAAAGCGTTTGTACAATAGAAACGTTTTCTGCCTTGAACAAAAATACGTATGATCGATTCACAGTGGCACAACAGTCACTGGCTGGCATCAGTCCTGTGACTGATTCATGGTTTTTCTTACTGGTTGTTTCCAAATGGCAGACTCTCAGATGACAGCTGAAGTTCTTTGTTATTAGAAGGACTTTTCACCCTGGTTCTATTATTCTGATAACCTTCTGTATTAATGATGCCTGCAAACCTCATATCAAGTTTATTAGCATCACAAGCTTTTGTTGCCAGTCATCATGAGAAATATTTGGAGGTACCAGTCCCAGATGCTGAGCTACTGATTTCCTTCTGACCTGTATTATTTTTGTCACCACAGTGGCCATAAGATGTGGACTTAATAAAACATCCCACTTGATCTGAAGCTAAATATTTTCATAATTTTGCATTGGATTGATAGTCACTTTAGTTGTGGGTCTGAGAACAGAAGTTTTTTCATTCTTTGCCAGCCAGACAATAAAGCAAAGACAACTACTCACACACCAGAAGAGGTACGTGCAATCTGGATATGAACAGAACTTTTATAAAGTTATTCCCATAGCACGTAAAATGCTGCCGGTGTTAAGTGAGCAGAAGTCCCAGCAGTTTTCTTGCTAAATGACACTGGACATTGTCTTTGGACATTGCTTTATTGTCATTGTACATTGTCCACTGTCACTGGACATTGCTTTATTCAGATCATTTTGTACGGTGCTCAGTATGCCAGACCATTCACACACCTTTTTCTAAACAAAGATATGAAACCAATTTATAAACAAGTTAGGAGAAATGTCAACATTGTACAATAGTTGCAATATAATACTTGTTCCTAAGAAGCCACAGCTGAGCTTTACTGGTACAAAGTGTAATTCTAACTTGGCTTTCTCATTAGAGATTATTTCTCATCCTACCTTATGAATACTACCTGTTGTTTCTAGGTATGATATTCAGACTAGTGGGTATTACGTATATATCAGGACAAACCTCTTGCTAGTCAAAAAATGAAATGGAAATATCTAAGTTTAGTTCTATAACAGAAATTCTGACTCACTGAACATGTAACTCCCAGAGGGTGAATTTCAAATGTTGATATATCTATTGTAAAGTAAAATTAAGGGCCAAAGACCAGCCTTCATTACAATTTTATAGATTATTTCCTAAGAGAATTTATAGAAATAGTAACTTGAAACAGATAGCAAGTGGTTATCTGTAATTCAACAATTACATACAGTAGAACAGCACTGTGATAGCAGGCGCTCTGCTACCTTTGGGGCTGTACTATAAAGAATAAGAAAGTAGCAGGGGAAAAAAAAGAAAAAGAAAAGAACAGGAAGGCCAAAAGGGAATCATAAGGCTACTGAAGGGAGATGCAGAACAGAACTGAAAATTCATTAAACCCTTTCTGTGCAACATCACAACTGTGCGGACCCGGGAGAAGAAAGATAGCAGTTTTCCAAAATCAAACCTTCCCCTCCAGATCTCCTAATGCCATCATTGCCTATGGGACTATTCTGCACTATCTACTCCACTGGAGAAGTGAGGCACAGACATGATTAAGTGAATAGCAGAATATTTTGTGTAGATGCACCTCATGATGCAGGAGTAGGAAGCAAGTCAGTCTCTCAATCTGAGCTTGCTTTTTCTCTGATCTGAGGCAGACAACAAACATGTTCCTCTCAGGAGCAGCACTAGGGAGCTTCACAAGCAGAATATTACAAATTCCACAAATTGACTTTTTTCATTACAAATACATATATTTTAGGATACTCTTTGAGAGATTCAAGTGATGTACAAAACAAAATTTCTTTAGATTGGTTATATATGAAGTGAACTAAGATGAGCTAATGGAATAAATAACCTTGAAAGCCATGAATTACTAAGTATTACTACATTACATGGTTTCACAAAGGCCAGAAACAAAGCTACTTCCTTAATGGCACCAGAAACCCTTGTTTCAAAACCTTGCAAAGAAAGTCCTCCTTTTCTTAGCTCCTACAGTATTGGTATCAATTTAAAGTCATCTACAATTTGCTGCTCTGGTATTATCTGTAATACTTCTCCATTAAGTAACTAACTTCAAATAGTCACAGACAAGTCACACTTGCTAATAGAAGTTCTAAATTAGGCAAGTACAAGACTAACAAAATCCTGCAGTTTGTTCTTGATCCTTCTCTTGTGTTGAGGAAGAAAACTCTGCACATAGCCTTTGAGTCACAAACAAGCAGGGAAACTTCAGAAATTTAAAAATGCAGCACAAAATACAAGTACTTTGGGTTTTTTTTTGCACATGTCTGAGCTACATTTACTCTCAAAAGCTCATTTTCGCATAGAAGACAACTTCTCATATTCTTTAATTGATTCCCATTCACCTGTATGCATGAAAACTAACATGAACATTTTCACATTTGTGATCAGATCTCGAAGAGATTTTCTAAAAATTCACAGCCTTTGGTATCTTCAGGATGTTCAGAGAGCATAAAAAAATACAATAAAAAGCCCATGTACAGAAATAATGCATAGTTAGTAATATTGTTTTCATTTTTGAAAACTAAAATTTAAACTATATTGTCACAGACAATAAAGAAATAAAAGGTCAGTATTGACAAAAATGACAACAAAAAAAATCTCAGCCCTTTGGAGAAAATAGCAACAGCCTCAGCAGGCATACAAGGAGTTATTCTCTTCTTGTGGGAAAATATGGACATGAAAGAAATAGGGAGGGGTTTTTTTCCAACACCTTCAGGACCACACAATAACATTTGAAATGGGATGGTCTTTTATGAACTGGGAAATAAGAAGTTTTCAATCTACCTTAGCCAGTGTCTTCAATCATTAGCACTGTCACTGACCAAAGAAACTTATTCTATTAATAAAATGAGACAAATTGTGTGAAAAACATCAAGTATAGCTGATGAGAGGACAGTGCAATTCAGAAAGGAGTGTGTGAAAATAGCTCTAAGCTATCCCTTCCCTCTTCACTGACCATGAATCAGCTGCTTAAATTTTTTATCGTTTGCTAATGACTCCATGGACCCTTCACGTTAAGGTGTGAACAGAAGGGGGAAAAGAAAAGCCTGGCCACGCTGTGAACATTCTTAGATCAGCCTTTATAGAGCAGCCAAAGCTTGGCAGGGTTTTAAACAAGCTAGCCCAGGTATCACCCTTCCTCACAGGAAAGCACTGGTATTTTCTGATTTTATGAGGCATCTTACATAATTATGAATAATCCTTCCTCACCCTGACCATGCAGGAGCTACATCATGCTGATACCGCAGGCTGCCTCCCTCCTGGAAGTCCTCATCCCCTCATCTCTGCCAGATGCTTTCTAGCACCGATCCCTTGGGACAAAGACACACATTTCTCAGTTCACTCCTCTGCCACAAATGTATCTTCATATCAAGGAATGATTTGATTCACTCTCTTTACAAGTATGCAATCTGATTTAGTTAATAAGCATGTTTCTTAGAGCCTGAGATTTTGGCAGTTTCTCTGGTACCTCAGCAACTCCCCTGTAGCAAACTTTCAGTTGAAGCACGTCACTGGGCTTCTCACTGCTATCGCCATCTGCGACAGCTTCTTTCTTCCTCAATTATGCTTATGTTCTCTGGGCTGAAAAATAATGTTGCAGTCCTTGCCAGTCTAAGCATATGCCTACATATTTATTCAAGTAATTTTTATCAATCTGAGTCGACAATGCCAGCTTTCACATCATTTCACTGGGGTTTCATCAACCTGAAATGTCTAAAGCTTAATGGTAAAGAGTCAAGTTTGGATCAAGATTTTCTTATTTGCAAGTTGTTCAGAGTGAAATGAAGCAGCCACATATTTCAGTGAATATAAAATTTAAAGTGCTGCCTGATAGAGCAATTTCAGACAGTCAGACCATCATCACTAGAAAAGCTACGTAAGGCCACTGTACTCTTCCTAAACTCATCAGGAGAAAATATAGTGAATTACTGCTGGACTACACCACCAGCAAACTCCCGCTTCTTCTCACGTACTGGCTCAGTTGCTCTCCTCAGTGAGTAGAAACAAAAGTCAAGATACATATAGACAGATATATTTGAAACTCCACCACTTATCCTCTACACCCAGGTCTAACATATATCTCACCCACCCTGGTGTGCCAGCAATAATCGCACTCCACTCCATGTGTTTGTCAACTACACCCTGGTCTATTATTCAGTACGAAGGGCAGACACAGCAAGCTACTACACTACTTTTGTTCAGATACTAGCTTGCTAATTCTCTGATAATCACATTTATTGAGGCTGTCTGCAACCAATTCAGAAAGTGGTTACTCTTCCACCTGACCAAGATTTATTTTGATGTTCAAGAAGGGTCCATGCTAAATCAACGTTTTCTTGTGGAAGGGGACACAAGCAGCATGTAGTATTGGACTACAACATTAATACAGATTCATTTTTTTATCGAACCTCTGAGGAGAAATACTTCTAACAACAGCTGTCATGCTACTGTCAGGTAACTTAAACTCTACAGCATTAGTTTACTATGCCCTGAAATACAGGGAAGATCTAGTTTGGCTTTAACTACATAGGACTGGTATTATTTTTGACATTCCAGCTGAAGAGGCAGAGTCCGCTAATTAGCACATCCAAGGATTTTCTATGTATCAGAAGCCACTTTTGAAATACAAGCAGTATCATTTACAGCCCAAGAAAGTAAGTGCTAAAGAAGCTTCACAGCAAGGATAATTGATGATTTAACAGTTCTTTGCATATAAAATCTTAATTAAGATGTTTTGAGAATCAAGAACCTCTCTGTAAGAGGCATTTACAATTAGCAGCTTCATTTTACTACCTAGTTACAGATACCATGCTGTAGGTAATCACAGAGTTTTTATTAAGCAAAATTATTACCCTACCAGCCAAACTAAGCTGGTTTAAACAGTCGTTACAGTGTGGAGTCAGCACCTTTTTAGTTATACTGTGGACTTGTAGATATCCACAAACTGTTAGAAAACAATGGTATTTTGAAATTCTGTTGAATTACAGAGAAAAAAAAAAGAAAAGAGATACCTTCCTTCTCTAATGAAGAGCCTGACAACATAAGCATATGTCAACGGCAAAATGCACTGCACTTTATAAACATTATATAATAATTTTTAAGTATACATTTTAAAAACATGTAAACTGAGTAAATACTTTTTCCTTTTTTCTTTAATAGATCCTTTAACTTAAGTATAAATAAATAAGCAGGTTAAAAAAACTATGAAAAAACAGTCCTTTTAACTGCATTGCAGTAACTTGATATAGGAGAGGGTGAATAACTGTTTGGACAGAACAATACAGAGCATATCTGATATCAGTGATGTGCTTGCTATTGGAAACAGAGATACTGCTTTCAGCTCCTTACAGCAGTGGCCAAATGCTAATTACCATCATTGACGTAAAATGAAATTAAAGCCACTGAAGCCAAGAAGAATACCGAATATTTACAAATATATACAAATGAGCAGATTTATACAAACAATGTTACCATCATGCTCAAAAATTATCTTACAAAATAAAGATAGAAGAATGATCTTTTAATTGTCCAAGACAGCTGAACTTCTGATTAGGACTAAAAGCAATTATCTACTAGCCCACCTACACCTTTTCATTTCTGTAAGTACAACATTTTTGTGGTATTAAGGAAAGTCCATTCTCCACACTGATAGTACACATCAAAGAATTAGGAGTATCTTTTAAGAGCACACCCTTAATACCTCAATTTTAACAACTCACTTCCTGAAGGTTTCCAAACACTGTGATAAACGAGGGGCAAAATGAAGGGACAGTAGCGTAATCCTCTCTAAATGGGCTTATACAAGGCTGTTAATGCTGCTTTTGCAGCATTAACATACTTCAGTACTTCAGATGAGATCACTCCAAAGCTGAAACTGTGTGTAGAGGCCAACACCAGGTCAGGGACATGAAGATATTTTGCAGTCATACTGTTATTCCAGTGTCTCATCTACTACTGCTACTGTATGATAAATGGTGACCTGCTATTTTTAGGGAATAAACATATTCTACTCTGTGTAAAAAAATAAAAAGGAGTTTTATTCTAGCATATACACAAAGATTCAGAAACCTTTGTTATCAAGAACACACAGCACAAGAAACACAGAATGAATTTAGGGTCAATGACACATAATAAAGCCCCATAACCAAAGCACTAACAGTTCTACTTTAATCTCCATTCACTAGGAAAGACTCAAATTTTAACGTTGCAGCAGAAAAACATTATAATATATTCCAGGGTATAAAATGTTTATATTATGGTGGGAATCAAATGTTTGTATTAGAGAAAGTGCTAAAACTATCCTGGCAGCATTCAGAATGACGGCTGGAGAGGACCCAAATAGGTAAAGAAAATTAAGTGCTAAACTATCTTGATCTGTTTTTCTCAAGCCTGCCATTTAGTATGATAAGCTTTTATTATCTAATATGTACAGGTCTAGTCATAGGCTTGGATGAGGAAATAATCTGCTTCAAGACAATCCAGATCATAACCATCCACCTACCCTGGTTTACTTTCTTGTTCCATTCATTCTCTCCCTCACCACCTTTCTATCCCTTGACATAGCAGAATCACATATATTGTTATGTTGGAATTAAATATATTTTATCATTTTATGTTAAGAACAATATTCTTTTTGCATAGCATTTGAGCAAGCTGTTTAAGAGTCAAACAAAAATCTGAACAGAATTCCATCTTTTTCTGTAATTAATATACACAAATTACTAAAAACTTAAATTCAAGGCATGGATTTTGATCACGTGTTTACCCCAGAATTATAGGACTCAAATCCTGGGATTTTCATCCTAATCTTCAATAACAGATTAATACTGGTGAGAATACATTATAAAATGTCTCCTGTGACCAAGCTGTCTGCATTCGTAAATGAAATCAGATCAAAATAAGTCATTTTAGAGGTAATACAAGTTTGAAATGGTTCTGAAGTTAGGCATCTAGCACAAGACTTGCATTACTTCATTTATTTGAAAACATGTATTATTCAAAACAGTGTGCAAAATTTTATCTGCCTCTGAGGTAACAGGGCATCTGAACAGTTGCCCTTATTCAACATAATTTCACTTTTGTCTAAATAATACCACCTTCCTTAAGGGCTATTAAAACAAGAGTAAACCCATCCTTACAGCTACAATAAACAATACAGGCTGTTTAAATCTGGCAATGTAAAAGCCAGAGGAAACACGAGACAACTGCCATATCCACCCAGTAGTTTTGATAAAAATTTCTGTTATATTCTCTACAGGTGTGCCATTTCTTTTCTGTGCAGAAAACCATAGTTTCAGGACTTAGATGATCTTAAGACTTCCGCAGAATTGCAGCAATAGGATATGACTGGATTAGTATGATTGCAGAACCTCCTGTTAGCTCTATAAGAGATTTCTTTTTCCTTTAAATTGTTTATTTCTTTGCCTTTCTTTTTCTCATTCTAAATCTCTGCCCAATCTAGAGGAAGGATCCACAAATAAGAATTCTGGGCTAATGTGACCTAATTCCTTTTCTGGCTACACAGGCATATAACTGCAAAGTAAATGGTTTTATAATGATATCTGGAACAAGAACAATGAAGTACTTAAGCTTGCAAACACCGGGGGGGGGATTACACATTTCTTTATGTTCCAGGCAGAGAGAGCACAGATTATACCATTTTAACATCAGAAACTGCATCAATCTCATTTTTAGAAGAACTTGAATCATATTCCAGGCACAGTTATACTTCTAGTTGTCCTTTATGCATACATAAAAGTATTGTCATACACTTTTAAAGTCTCATTGGCCCCAAGTGAAGAAGTAATAAAAAAGAAAACCAACCCATAGACTGATCACTTCCCAGACATCATCTACTTTTTTCTCTGCTGAGGTTGGAGTCTGAGACTGAAAACAGATTGCTGTGAACAACTCGGAGGTCACCTTTTACATGAGTCCAAATACTTCTATGTTGCCAAATCTAAGGGCATTTTTTAATTTAGAAATTTCAGCAATATCAAGACACAACAGTTAATGTACAACAGTTTTGGGGAACAGCTGGATCTGTCTTTTTTTTTTAAATATAAAGGAACATTGAAGCCATGCCACAACTCCACATTTTGTTCTGGTTAACACTGCCTTTCCTATATTAGTATTTCTAAAGTAATGTTCTGACTTTCAGGATACCACACCTGAGTGAGCAGGAGCCTCTTTCTAAGCAACAGGCTTAGAGGCAGAGATAATGCAGATGCAGATCCTAGCAAAACTGTCAAAAGGAAGATTCCCAACATCTATAAACATTTGTGACAAGCGTACAAAAAGTTAAACACTTGTCTCAAGTTCTGTAGCTTAAACCATTGTCTGAGGTTAAATAAGAACAGTTATTAATTTCACTGAGAGCTACCCCATCACTACATCTATAAAACATTTTATATGACAGCCTCAGAAACAGTTGCCTTGTAATCTTCAGTTAGCTCAGGACAATGTTCTATAGTCTGAATTTTCTACAAAGACTATTCTGCATTCCTGCTTTGATAAGCCTTGGATTTTTCCACATAAAAAACCCACCTCTAAGTTTCACTGTTCTTCCTAAACAATTCTTTTTTTAAAAAAGCACATGCTGTGTATGAATTTTTCTAACTGTCCTGTTTATTCAATTTACCATCAAATCTCTTTAGTCTAAGCTGCAGCATTACATCTTGAACAGCAATAGCACCCACAGAAGAATTCTACATGCACACAGATTACTTATAATCCATTGATATCAGATGTATTAATTTACTCAACATTCTGGATTAACATTCTCTGTGTCTGGGGCAGGGTATGCAAATGACAGGTCAATGACAGTTGCTTCATACCTACATACATCTTTGACTAATTCTTAAGGTATATTAAGAACAGTCTGTGGAAGAGACCATACTGTATGCTGATAAAACGTTACATATTTATGATAAATTCTTCCATTTGGTATTTAGGGTTCAGTGACCAACTTTCGTCAGCTGAAACATCTGGCTCATCTTGTGAGCCAGCAGAGGAATATAAGGGAAATTTGCTAGACTGTGTTCCCATCTGAAGATAAGCATATGGAAGATTATTGAAAACTATCTCCTACCTAGTTTCTTTCTTGCTGAAATACTAGTAATTATTAAACAGGATGTATGTGTGCCAAATTATTTTAAGGCACAGATTTTACTGCTTTCTCACTGATGTGTACTCTTGACAAACCATCACAGTTCCAGAACATGCACATCACTCAAGTGGTATTATTTCTTTAGTAGGAAGTAGAATTTAAATTATCATTTGAAAACAACACATAAAATGTAATGCCCAACTGCTTGTACATGTGGAAAAATGTCATCAGAATTACATTACCTTCACTCCTGTGCTATGGAAGCTCTCTACGTTACATACACACACCGTGGCAGATCCTGTCTGATGGACATGTTTGAGGAGCTCTCTGTGTTCTTAACTTTATCATTAGTGTCTGCCACTGCTGAAGCCCTTCACTCAACATGAACTACATCCTGGAAAGCTCCACTAAAGAAAACATGCAAAGAAGTGCACAGGGGGGCTGGAACTAGATGATCTTAAGGTCCTTTCCAACCCTAACCATTCTATGATTTTAAAAACTGCAAGTCATTACCAACAGAATTTGTTTCATCAGTAACATGTGTATCAAAGTAGCATGTCAGACTTACTGTGTAGCCATTAGTCTTACACCTTCTGCCACAGACTATTAGCCTGAGTTCTCTGAACATTTCACGAAACAAACCCATTAAGAACTGTGTAGCAGCTTTCAGAGGTAAAGAACCCCTACACTTTAAAGAATAAAACATTATACACTGGAAAGAAGTGAGTGAACAAAACACACAGTTGACACATTATGTGCACAGCCAACTCCCATTCCAATGACAGACAGTACATTAGTCACCAGTCTGTTTATTTTGAAAATGATCTGCGCTCCTTGAATTTCATTTGAACTAGTAAGTACTAGAGGAATGCCTTATGCTAATTCAGTACATGCATTTTCATAGTAATAAACTAATTCTGTTATTATCTGTATATTATGAGTAGGGCTTATGGTACTGAAGTCAACATAAAATTAACTCAAATTCAGGGAGAGAAAAAACTTCAGTATTAATTCTCTGCTGAAGACTACAGAACAAATATGAAATTGCCAGCTGCTAAATCCAGTGATTTCACAATGTTCCCTGACACAGACTAAGCAGAGAGAAAAGAAATTCTACAGCTATTCCCTGAAATTGCTGAAGTCAAATACAGCTGTATTTCAGAGTTAATCAATAGGCATCAAAATGAGATAGCTTCTAAAGGGAGGGCAACTGTAATCCAACAAACGGTCAATAAACAAAAAAAACCTGACAATGCCATTTCAGTGCAAATGCTTCTCAAACTGGAATGCAATTAAACCACTTGTATTGACATTTAAATGAACATAAACACAAGCCAAAGAAGGCAAATGTGAATGTTTGTGCTGATTAATCTTTTATCAGCTATTATCTTTTTCTTTGCCAATTGTCTTGTATGCAGTAAAGTCTTCCCATATTAATACAGAGATCTGATACTGAATCTGTTATTCTATCAATATGCAAATGAAAAGAGAAAGACATGAAAGATGTAAAGTTTGGATTTAGCTGCTTCACTTCTTAGCCAAGCCGTCCTATCCCTGATTCCTTCACCATAGCCAACATATTTCATCATAATCTCATAAGAATGAGCTAATAAAGGTCCTGAGTCCAGAAAGACAACAGAAAGTTCGATAAGAGGTTCCAAGGATGCACATACAATATGGAAATATTAGCTCAAGAACTGAAAACTGGTCTACCTTGACAATACTACTTTCAGTTCAGGACCTATGTGTCTACACCACAGCCAAATGAGCTCTGCCTAAAGGAATTATGTTTTCATTTACCTTAGGTATGAGCTGTAGTAAGATCATAATCAGAAACTAAGAAGAGTTTTGACAAAACAGAATCTTCTGTTCAAATAACCATCCTGTACTGGTTCATAACAGTACCTCATCATGTGGTTTCTAATTATTTTCAATGATAGACAAAATGCAAGATATACCACTAGAAAACAGTAGAAAAGCAGAGATGATGAAAAGTCAGACACTTGCAGAAAACATGAATAGAAAAGCCTGAGAAGAAAAAAGAAACAAAGTAATAACCACAGATCCTATGTGAAACAAAGAGCTGGCAGTCATCACGTGGGCACCAGCACTCGCATGGTACCATTGCATAGCAGTGTATGCTCATTTTGAGAGGTAAAAATGTTAGCACTGCATAATTTTAAAAAGTAAAGCCAAATTTGTCCCTTCATTTTTATTTTTAAATTGCTCAACATGCAAAGATTTGTGGTGCATAAAGCCCATTTTGAATAGGCTGCTTAATTGGTTCTGTAAGTCTAATATATCAGCTGCCTGGGGATCTGGACAGCAGCCAAGCATCCCAAGTTCAACACATAAAGTACTCTATCTGTTCTTTATCCTAACACAGAAGGACTAAAGCTATCACAACTTAAAGTTACCACTAATGTATCTTTCATAACATTTACTTTGGGTTGTTCAGCCTGGAGAAAGAAGCCTTTGGGGAGACCTTAGAGAAGCCTTCCAGTGCCTAAAGGTGGCTGACAAGAAAGCTAGAGAGGGACTTTTTACAAGGGCATGTGGGGCAGGACACCAGAGAACGGTTTTTAAACTGAAAGAGGTAGATTTAGATTAAATATCTGGAAACATTTTCTTAGTGTGAGGGTGGAATGGGTTGCCCAAGGAAGTGGTAAATTCTCCATCCATTGCACTGTTCAGGGGCAGGTTGGACAAAGCCTTGAGTGATATGGTCTACTGCAAGGTGTCCCTGCACATGGAAGGGGGGTGGAACTGGATGATCCTTAAGGTCCTTTCCAACCCAAACTATTCTACAATTCTATGACAAAATCTCTCCCCCACTTATTAAAGCTATTAAAAGAGCAGAACAGTACTTCAAGACATTCTGGATTGAGAAGTACTCAGTGGGCTTTTTTGTTGTTCCTGTTTTGTTTTTAAACACACTTCTATTCAATAGCCCAATGTGAAAAGTTCAGGATAGCTGATTATTTTTTTAGCAGCATATTCATAAATAAAGCAAGTTGTTATTCCGTTTCTCCTTAAATAGGAAGGAGAGATACCACATGAAATCAGTAATGACATCACACAAGTACTGGTACTAGTACTTTTTTCTATCAAATGTCTTTACAGGGGAAGCTGTGTTAAAACTTGAATTCTACAAAAGCTTTATTTTAAACATGACCATGCTGAGATGATTTCCAATAACTCAGTGAAAAGAGAGGCATTTAGTGTCAAGTGAAGCTGGAACAGCTCACTAGGATCTTCAGAAAATAAATGGAACAGCACAGGTTTATATAAAGGCATAATTCCTTTATGCATACTTTAAAAAAGAAATAATCATCCAGTCACTCAATTTCTTTCTGTTCACTTTCTCACAAGAATAAGTGGTAAAAATATTCCTGAAAGGGGAATTTGGAACTCCCATATCTTAAATACTTGCCAAAAGCAAGCTTAAAACTACATTATCAGTTTAGATAAAATCCTTTTATAGCATAGACAATGACAAAGAATTCCTGTAAATAACCATTACAGCTTTAAATGTTAATGCCAAAATGTTAAATATTTACATGGCATTGGCTGTCCACTTTTCACATATGAGAAAAGATTTGCAAACCACTGTAATGAAGAATTATAGATTTATATATTATTTTACCAAGCAGTAATGCTTTCGGTATTGGTGTAATGGGTTAAAACTTAAACAGGGGAGATTCAGGTTAGATATAAGGAAAAAGTTCTTTACCATGAGGGTGCTAAGGCACTGGAACAGGTTGCTGCAAGCTGTGAATGCTCCATCCCTGGCAGCGTTCAAGGCCAGCTTGGACAAAGCCTTGTGCGACATGCTTTAGTGAGAGGCGTCCTTGCCCATGGCAGGGGGATTGGAACTTGATGATCTTAAGGTCCTTTCCCGCCCAACCCATTCGTTGATTCTATAACCATGTACTCATTCTAACTAATCTGCCCTTCATGACTTGAAGGTGAGTTAACAGTCCCGTATATTTAAAGAAGAAAAGCTTTACTGTACATGAACACACAACACTATTTGTATCACTGATTAAAAACAAACAAAACCACACAAAATCAACCAACTAAAACTGTCTGAGGCCCTAGAAATTTACATCAATATGCTCTTACAGTAGCTTAATTATTCTACTAGTTGCCACTTCTAAACACTGTGACTTGTACACTTGTACAAAATTTAATTTGTAACTAGTCAGAAACACCATCTGGAGAAAAAAAAAGTAAAATATATTGTTTTCTTACAAAATCCTGGCAAATCAGGGGACTCCTTTGAAAATGTTTACTACTATCCAGTATCTGATCCCAAAAGACAAACCTAGGAAACCCTTATTAAGTTTTCAACCCTATTCTATTATAGGTATTTAGTATCATAGGGAACACTCAGAACTCTACTCCTTATTTTGCTCTGGAGATAGGACCTAAAGGGGCTGTTTCTCTTTAAGTGTATTGAATAATAAAATACTGACATGTTTTCTTAAGCAGTATGCTCCATGTAAAGAAATTATATGTTTTTCTTTTTTATCAATTCACGTTTGTCTTGATTTGTACACCGGTTGTTACACTCAGCATCATGACTGTTTCGATCTATATATTGCAGACAAATAGGGAATGATGAAATACTAAACTGTTGTTTACATGAGAAAATAACTTTCCTTGCAAGTCTCCACTATGAACAAATGTTCATTTTAAAGACCTGGCAAGTGTAAAATTAGCTGTTACAGAATTACAGGGTTTGAGCAATAAACTACTGTAACACATGGCAAAACACGAAGAAACAACACAATATTGAAGGAGGCCGAGCAAACAGCATCTTTTACAAAATAGAAAAAAAAAAAAAAAAAAAAAGAAAAAATCCGTCAATGGTTATTGCAATAAATGTGCTAGATATCATTTCAGCTACAGTTCAAACTAATAACAAGGTTGTTCTAGACAAATAAAACCTGGTTTTATTCCTCTCCAATTCTTTTGCCTAATCACTCCATAGGCAAGGACTGAATACATAATATTCACTATGGCAAGGAGAGACCAAAATTTTCAAGCCTACATACCTCACACTGGACAACAATATCCATTTCTGATCACCGGAATTAAGAACTGGATTTCCAATGAATTCGGCATCTGTGTATCCCTCCACCAGAATCAGGGAATTTAACCTATTTCACTGCACTGCCTTTCTCTTTGGTATGCAGAAAATTGCCTACTAACTTCTAGTTTCGGAACAATGTTTTTCATACCATAGACCACGTAGCCAGAAATAAATCAACATGACTCACATGCAATCTCACAGGAAAGCTAAAAAAAGACCTAATAAAGAAAGTTGTATCAACTCACTTGCTTTGACTAGCAATTATATGAAGTCTGCTCATAAAAAAAAAGGACAGAGATAGTCATCAGGTTGCTATTCCACATTGTACGATAGCCACTGTAAACTGATGAGACAGATTCTATGTACGGTATCAACCACTCACTCCCAGGGTTTTGCAGTTACGTTTATGAAAGGTTAACAGCAGGCACTAATACGAGTATCATGACTCTTTTCAGGCAGTAGGTGAAACCTTGAAGAAAAAGTGGCTCTGTCTTCACAAAAGTGACCTGACCTTTGCTTTGGTGGGTTTTTACTCTGCAAGAAATAAAAAGCACTGCATGCTTTCCAATGCATCCTTTCTAGTTGATAAACTATTTTGTTCTAACACTCAGCACAAAAGGACTACATTTTCTAAAGATCAAATAGCATGTTATTAGTGCTAGCTAAGGATTAAGGATAGTGCCATGTGTCATACTAAAAACAAACTTCATAGACCTGGAATTGCATATGAATCATGAACAAAGAAAATATGTAACTGGCCAAGAACCTTTGACATGCTTACCAATTAGAAGCAATTCTCATTGACTTGAATATACTTAATTTTACAATGACTTTGCAGTTCTTTTGATATCAAAGGCATATCACAAATCCAGCATGCTTATCTTTTACAACACTTCTGCTCTGAAAATTTCTTGCAGCATGCAAAGAACTCTGTAGGGTAACTGTGATGTGTTGTACAAGCAAGCTAACCTATGATTAACTTGACTATTCATAACATTTCTTCAAAACCCACAATAGTATGTAATGGTTCTACCTGCAACCAATGAAATGTTTCTGAAACAACCTGTAGTTCAGTGCAAGCAATAGGGGATATTTTCATTGGACACAGAATACCATGATAGTGAAAGCAGTTCTAGTATATGATGTGGACTTATAAAGTATTTAAGTATATTAAGTTTAGTGGGAAATGTTGCTTTTATGGAGCCAGATTCTGCAGTCTTTGCACAGCTAAAACTTCCATGGAAATCAATGGGAGCTTTTATAGTATAATAGTAAAGACATGCCCAGGGTCACTAACATCATGCAGTTCTGCTGCTATGTTTTTGCGTATGCTCAGACTATCTATGTCACTTGCAAGAGCTCAAAAATACAGAAATCTGTGTAAAATTAAAAAGATAAATACCCTTTTAAAATAAAAAGTATATCTTCAAAGGAAGCATGGCACAATGTTACTGCATTTTTCTTCGGCTAAAATATTAAATAATGTTGAAATATTTTAATTTTGTCTTGACTATTTACAACAGATTAAGTGAATTTAAAGTGAAGCTTAAAAAAAAAATAAAAAATAAAAAAATAAATAAAACAAAAAAAAAAAAAAAAAAAAAAAAAAAAAAACAAAAAA
>JASSUY010023186.1:38424-52056 GCA_032466535.1 Forpus xanthops
TTCTTCCAACAATCTTCATCACTGCTGGCAGCCTTTGAAGTATGTGCAGTAGATGCTTATACTAGCTTAATCGGTTCATTTACACTGCAGACATAACAATCATCCTGTCCTCCTACTTATGTGTTAGTTTAACTGCAGCCCATCCTGGGCCCCTGCCTTTCCAGATACTCCCTACCTTTATGCCCTGTTCTTGTAGCCTGTTTTTCTTACACTCATTTTGTGCTAAGGTCATAAAGGCCTAAACTATGTCAACTACAGAAATTTATCTTGTACAAGAATTCTCAGCATGTCCTCCAGCTGCACTCCACACTTCTCCCCTGGATATCATGTATCTCAGTAATTTTCCATTGCTACTGTTACAAAACCATCACACTTAACATTACTTAAAATTGATTTCTAAAAGTTTATGTATTTCAGTTTAGAATTTTGTACTCCTCCCGTCTCACCTTCCAACTCAAACTAGACTACAATACTATGACTCTGTAATTTCCAGGCTCTCCAGGTAAATCAGAAACCCAGGATTTGATGAATTTGCTCCAAAATTTTTTTTTTCATGCATATATCAAATTTGTTCACTAGCTTCATGAGAAACTTTCTGCTGTAAAAGAAGAAATAAAGATAACAGTGAAGACAAGGAACCAGCTATCAGAACACTAGAGAATATTTGAAACACAATAAATATTGACAATAAACATAGAAAGAATGGGGACTTTATATAGGGACTTAGGCAGATGCTTAGGGATATAAAAACTGAAGAAAAGCCCAAGATCAGGTTTTTCAGATACGTAAAGTTACAATTTAAACTTTTCAGGATTCCTGTTTTTTGCTCATGAATGAATCCTCATTACAAAGTTACACTTGCGCTAAGTCTCAGGAAAATCAACAGGGATAATGTACTGCTGACATTCCTTGAGTCTGTTTGTATCTCATTTGTCAAAGATCAGAGCCTCTCCAGGAAAGCCACAGTCATAGTCTGAGAATTGCTGTGTGTTAGGGTTAAAAGTATTTCATACAACAATTTTTCTTTAGAATGGGTAAATATATTGTGCTTTAATGATGTATTACATTCGGTACAAAAGAAACAGGTCTTTACAGATCAAACCCCTGATCTCTGATCTTAAAAGATGAACAGAATAAGAGCAATTATATGAGTGTGTTTATCTTTTTTAAACAGCACAACCCAAAAAACATCTTGGGCTCCCTCTCTCTCCCGTCCCCATAATCCCTATCCACATTCTCCTCCTTTTTTGTGCTATTACATACATAATCCAATCCTTATATAAAACTCTCCTTTTAATGTAAATAAACCCTACAAATCTCTACAACTCAGTGATGAATGCACGTTACAGGATATCCCTGTTGTGTCAATTTACAGAGGATAGGAAATATGACAGCTATCAGCTACGTGGTAGTATTGCTCAAGATACGCCTTTTTATCCTTTTATCTCTAGAATCATCTTGGTTAAACTTAAGAATGCTACTCCAAAACAAGGCTGATACAAGCACATATAAGCGCGTAAGTGTCTTCTGTTTACTTTCACTTTTCCCTAGGTCAGTAGCTCAGTTACAAACCAATGGTTCCGATCCATCAAACTAGTCCTCTTCACCAAACATAACTGGCACTTTCTATACATAAGTCCCTTCCCTCCACAGTCTTTGTATACAATATAAACATTTCCTTAATCTAGGATGCAATTATATAACTCAATATGATGGCTAAAGTTTGAAGTCATCGAAGCTAATACATTAAAATGGCAATTGTCTTTGAGAGACAATTATTAAAAAATTGAATAAAGCACGTAAATGACAAATTCTATTTTTAGAGGGGAATTCCAGACTTCATTTCCAAAGGCTTGATGTATTTTTTTAGCATGCCCTCTTCCACAAAATCCTTTACATGAAAAGTTGGGATATTTATTATGGATAAACAATCTTAGGAGAGAAAAAAAAGACTTTTCAGCCTTCTTATAACAAAAGGGAGCATATGGGATTCTAAGGAAAATGTAAACTGGTTGTTCTGCTTAGAATATATAGATGCAATAGGACTAATATCAGGCATTTAAGAGAATTAACAAGCCTTTTGGACAACTATTTTCTGCAGGAAAAGAAAACAGGGATTGTCTGGAACAACAGTGAACTCCCTCCTGTAACTAAACTTAGAAGCTTCTTCAAAGTATTTCCCTTTCTCCCCCCTCTTCAAGGGAAAACAATTACCTAACTCACTGAGTCATTTTATGCATCATACTCTAAGAAAGTAAATAATTTTCTATAAAAGATCATTCCAATAAGAATTAAGATCCTTAGTTTGTCACAGAGACTGTCATTCTTTGTCAAAGCAGTATCTCACTGGACGTGGCAAGTAATCAAATAGGGAGCAACACCAATATCCATAAAAAGAAGGTGGTATTGAGGGGAGAACGACAAAGACCTGTGATTCTGTCACAGCCATCATAGCTATGGTCAGAAAGAAAGCACAGCATGTACACAGAAAACATTTTAACAGTAATTTTATATTTGGATCTCTTTCATTAAATCTGTTTACAATTACAGCATCATAGAAAGGTTTGGGCTGGAAAGGACTTTAAGATCATTCAGTTTCAATTCCCTGCCATGGGCAGGGACACTTCATCCTTGAACAGGTTGCCCAAGGCTCTGTCCAGCCTGGCCTTGAACACTGCCAGGGATGGAGTATTTACCATTTCTTTGGGCAACCTGTTCGAGTGCCTCACCACCCTCACAGTAAAGAACTTCTTCCTTATACCTAACCTGAAATCATTAGGGTTGGAAGTGATCTCTGGAGACCGTATAATCCAATTACCCAGAAAGAGCAGGTTACACAGGATGTGACCAGGCAGGCTCTGAATGTCTCCAGAGAGGGAGACTCCAAATAATTACATCTTTATTGACTTCACAGAAAAGAAAATGGAATAAAGTGGAAATAAAGTATTATATAAGTTAAAAATTCATATGAAATAACATATTTATAGGGTATCTGTAAATGATGAAAATATTCGCAGTATAAAACTTTTACCAAAAGAAGAAAAAATGATAAAAACTCTAGACAAATTTCTAGAAAGGCTGCACCAGGCATCTAAAAATAATCAGGAGCATGATACGGTAACAGCTTTCAAACAAACAGATTGCAGGAATGAGAATGAACAATTACGCAGTAAATATTTCTGTCTAATCGATTTAATGGGGAGAAAGGAGGAATAAAATTGAAAGAAAGAAATTTATTAGGACTTTGTTCTTAGAGGCAATTAGTTAAAACCTGGAACAGAAAGCTACCTGTAATGGTCTCCAAGAATAAAATAAACAGAAATTTACATGTGGCTAAATCTACCCTGAGAGAAAGTATAGACCAGCTGACTTCTTCAGGTGTTCTCCAGCTCTATTTTTCTATCATCAAATGATCATCTTCTCCACCTTCTAAAAATTTCAAAGAGCTGAAGTTGCTGCACAAATTTAGCTGTCTGTGAGCAGAAGACAGCACATTGATTTAACAGTGCATTTTGTGTAGATGCATTATTCAGAAAAATTGCTTGCAAACCTAATACTCCACAAGCACTGGCATTATTTTTTTTCCTACTGGGTTAATGGAACACTGTGATCTGAAATAGAAACTACTTTCCTACTCCAAAATAAACATTTTAATTATCTATGCAGAGCTTAAATATTACAATGATAACACCTTATAAATTTATGTATGAATGACCATCATATTGAATAGTGCCAGACTGTATCCTTTTTAATGTTAATAAATAGCCAATTAGGGATTAAGTTGAGCCCTGCAAAGTTCATTTCCAAAAGACCAAAACAAAAATAATATATTGATCAGCCAGTGCTGACAAAAACACATTTAAAAAAACACATCCTTTAACCACAGTGAAAAAAAACTATTACAATGCTCATTCTCCCTCTCACACTCAATGCTCTTCCATCATGCAAAGAATTCATTGCTTCATGTCTTAATTCTTGTGTACATGTATTTAAAGAACCGCACTGTGACAGCTAACGTTCTTAAGATGGAAGTGAAAAGACAGCCACAGCATGCAAAATATATACGATTCAGGTCCCAGACCAGCATTAGGAGCAATTACAATTACCAGCAAACTTGCTCTGCTTCCAAATACAAAAACAATCTGTGGAAAAATAATATCAGAAAAATTCTACAACTCGAGAATATCATCAATAGCACAACTTTGTAGTTTCCCTGACTACACAGAAATTCCACGTGAGAAGGAGGATAAAGAAATTCCATTCCTTTTCAACATAAAGTTAAACTGACAATCTCTAAGCACACGGTTACTCTTAACAGAAACTGTAAGGTGAATTGATTTAAATAAAAAAAAAAAATATGATCTTAATAATATGCATGTTCTTTGCTGAAACCAGGTCAGAATAAATACTGCCAAAAATATGGATTACCCTCTACTGGAACAAAACTCAGCATTTTTTTTAAAAGAGTAGAAATCCAACCTTGTTAACGTGTCCAAGCATTTGTGTAGACATTTGAGCAACTGCATACACAAACTATTTTCAAGACAGCAAGTCGTATGACTACTGTTATTCAGGTTAACTCTGAGCTCTTTTGTTGTAGTTTAAGCCCAGTCGGTAACTCAGAACCACTCAGCCACTCGCTCACATCCCCCAACTTCTTCTCCCCATTCCCAGAGGGATGAGGAGGAGAACAGAAAGAATGTAACTCCCACGGGCTGAGATAAGAACAGTCCAGTAACTAAAGTATAACACAAACTGCTGCTACCACCAATAATAACAATAATGATAAGGGAAATAACAAGGGAAGACAATACAACTTCCCACCACCCACCAACCGATACCCAGCCTGACCAAAACAGCGATCTAACCCTTACTGGTAACTCCTCCATTTATATACTGGGCATGACGTGTTGTGGTACGGAATACCCCTTTGGCTACTCTCAGTCAAGTGTCCTGTCTCTGCTTCCTCCTGTCTTCCCGCAGAGCACGAGACTGAGAAAGCCCTTGATCAGAGTACACATTACTTAAAACACCAATATTTTTAGTTGTTGCTATCAGCATTGTTCTCAGGCTACAGTCAAAAACACAGCACTGCACCAGCTACTAAGAAGGAGAAAAACGACTGCTGCTGCTGAACCCAGGACATCCTTACTGAGTTTGGTAGTCAGCAGCTGCTCCACTTCCATGATATCAACAGCAGTTGTACCTAAGGACGCCATCTTTCCAAGTGTTATGAGATTGGACTATAAAATGTTTACAAATTCCTTGGTGTTTAGTTAGTTCTCAAGGTGTGTGTAATTGTTTTCAATCAAAACAGTATTTCCTCTTGTGGATACTGTAGACCATCACAGCCACACACAAGAAATCTTGCACCAGCTTATTCAGTATTATATTACAGTGATGAAGCATGGACCACACAACAGTGTGCTAGGAAAATGATCATTTGCAATACAGTAAAAGTTACTATGTGACCTAGTCTAAAGATGGGCAAGACTGTGTGGAGGAACATCATGTGAATGTGTATTCAAGAAAGGAATGCCCTGAACACCATTAGCATTACCATTCTCAGTTTCTGGTAGAACAGGAGCAATGCACCTGTAGTTTCATCCTGCTACAATATCAGACAATGCAAGAACAAAAGACAAGACAAAACAGAGAATAGGGAACCAAGGTTTCAAATGCCTCACTTGACAACAACAGCAGGCAGGTATGAAATAACAAGCAGACATCTCTTGTCAACAGATCACAATGTCCTCACCAGAGAAAAGCTGTGTTGCGACAGTCTTGCAGCACCCTTTCATCCTAGTAGAGTTTCTTTCTTTAAGGCATATGATTAAGAAAATCAGGAACATAATTTTTTTTGTTTAGTAAATAAATACTTGAATAATATAGATTGGGAAAATACAACCTGGTTATCAATTTCATCAGAAACCTCCTTCTATAGATTTCACTTCATCATCTCAGTATGCCCCAGTAGGAGTATCTACCTGTTTATTTAAACACTAGGTCTATTTTATTTGCCATAATAACTGCAATGACACATGGGTTATATTTTATATGCAGACTGCATTTAAATAGAACTATACAGTAACACTACACTATCTACACAGTATGGTTATAGTTTAGTGAATTGTATTTCTGCTGCTTAAAAACAGAGAAAAATAACTATTAATGGTACACATACAGACTACAGAATTAGGGGAATCAGAAAAATGACACGGCCACCCACCAAGGCCCCACTTCCAACATCCTTTATGGAGGCCAAATCCTTAATCCAGGACTCTAACTATGAGCAGATATAAGACAAATTGCTGTTTCAAATCTCACTTTCTTTTTCTAATAGGCTACATTTTAGAGATGGTGGTTGAAACACAGCAGGCTGAAAGAATATTTGTGAAATATTACATGACAATGTTTTATACATAAACCTGACAAGATTATGACCTATTTCAATCAAAATACCCTACCACCACAACAGTGTAAATTCATGGTAAGTATTCAAGCTGACAATGGCAAAATGAAAGCATCCTAGGTATCACAGCATCAAAAGCGTAAAACCAAGACTTCAAAGAGAAATTAGACACAAAATGTCATGAGGAACTAGTTCTCTTGCTGTACGAATGCACAGGGCTAAATTACCCAGTCCTAGTATGTATCTAGTTTGCAACCAGTTATGAATGGCAGCACTTACTGTTAAGATTAGGTTTTGCTGTTTGCTAAAGAACACTTTTCAGACAAGTTGTCAGCAGGGTACAAAAACATCCTTATAAGCACGAATTTTCATATAAATCCTACAGGGTTCTGTATTTATCAAATGCTTACATAACGTAGAGGAAATGTTAGCAGAGCATAACAAGTTGGAGAGTACCACATAGCAGAGTAGGAAGCTTTCTTTGCTTACACAGTGCTAAGAAAGCAGATTACTCCTTACCGAATATTTTGCAGAAGTATTTCCATAACTAAAGACTATTTTTTTTCTATCCTACCCATCAAATTTTCAGTGTAAACACAATTCTTCCACTGTCCTTCAGAGTATCTTTATCATTGCCCTGGGCACTTTTTACTGAAATATCTTTGGACACCTCTAGCTGTTTCCTGCCTGTGTATCCTTCTTTGATGAGGACAGTGTGAAATGGAACTCTGTGTCTGAATGTTAGCTTCCATTTATCTATCTAGCAATCAAGTATTTATACTGGAAACATACCTGTGATACTGAAGCTAAAAGGTGATATTGCCCTGTATTCTCTTCAGCATACATATTAAAAAAAAAAAAAATGAGAGAAGGCACAGGTCTGGTCACATTGCTTCACATTTATCCAGGATAAATCTCTTGACTTTTGGGGGCTTACAATTTCGAAGCAAGAAGTAACTACCTCATTCCCCTTTTAAAAAACATGGCACATAGACTGTCTAATGCTTGAGTTCCATTTGAGTTTAAATTGCACCCAGCATGCCGACTTACCCTTCTTAAAACATTTAACTCCTTAATCCATAGTATTATTACTGAAAAATAAGTATCAAATAAAAATAAACGTTTTAGCAGCCCAGATAACAGATCAGAATTTTTTTTATGGGTTTGTTTTTTTTTAATCTAGTAATCTAATGGTTGTAATAGTATATATTTGCAATACATGAGTTTTGCAGTTATTAACTCCTCACCTTTGTTTCTTTGTTTAACTGACCTCAAAAGTTATTATCCCTCTTACCCTCATTCTGCCATATAAAATTCTGCATTATAAAATTCATAGAACAAAAGTGGTATTGTTCAGCTTTTTGCACTCTACATTATAGTTACCTGAAACAAATCTGATCTAAAAATGTAATGAAATTTTTTTCTTACTAGCTCTTGAAATATTTTCCATATGCTTAATCTGTTTTCTTTGCCTTTGTGTATAAATTCCCTGTACTACTTAACTATTCAAACTTGGTTGAAAGTTGTGGTGCCACCCAGCATCTACAGAAACACCTGTATATGCTACAGACACTTCACCACCAAATTTGTTCCCTATACACTTCAGGTTCTGGTGAGCAGATCCAAGACAACCAAAGTACACTGCACACTGAAGGTGTGGCTAATGATGCAATCTGAGCTAATACCAACACTACATCTCTAGTTTAACTATGTTAAACTTTATTTTATATAGAAAATGCACAGAGTCATGAATAATATTTTGAAATCAGTATGTTGAAATTTTTATAAAGAAAAAGGCAGCTGTGATTATATTTGCAATCTAGCAGTTTTAAGATTCTGATTTTCTCCAAGAGCCTGACAATATCTGCTCAAAACAAGAGCTGCTAAAATTCCAATGGCTTTGTGTTAGCATGACAGCGTGTGAAAGATGAAAGGACAATTATGCTTATACACTTGCAACCTTTCATGTATATTAGTGTCTGTCTTCTTAGGAGACCTCTCCAAATTCTTACTACTGGAAGTAGACAAAAGCCACAGAATGAGGAAGCTGAGTTTAAAAGTTAGTAAAGTTCAGATCCCTAAGAAGACAAGAAGAGTTCCCCAGCAAAGTCAAAATGGCTGCTCAAGACACATGCTTGTCACTCCAGAGTATCTCTAGCATAGGCTGCATCACAACATTACAGAGTTGCCTGTTGCATCTATGTATGGTTTAGCTTATTTTTTGAACCTGGACCTGTTCCAAACCATACAGGCACTCAAAACTGATATTTTAAAATCTCTACCTGTATTACCCCTTCATGACATGTTTCCAGGATTGAGTACTGCTGATCTTTTCTCTGCATGTCTGCCAAATGCTTGTTTTCCTTTGCCGAGATTAAGAAGTTTTCTTTCTGTCCTTGACCTTGACTTTACATAGTTTCTTCCAATGCAGCATTAACGCAAGTAATTCACTCTAAAGCACTTTATTCGTATCTTTCATGCAAAGCTTGGACTCAGTCAGCTAAAGCAGATGAAGCTAGTTTTGTCTTCTCCTTTTGAGCTAAGAGAATATAATATTTTAGTTTCACTGTGTAACAAGCATTGCTCAGTGGCTCTGCACTTTGCATAAAGAAATATTCAACAATCCAGACTAAACATAGTTTATAAATTGGAATAAAAAAAAAAAAAAACATTACTTTTCAAATATAGATAATCACCTCTTTCGTGTATCACATAAGTTGTGGAAAAATTAAATCCGCAGGAAAAGTTAAAGATCAATTTAAACAGGACTTACTTTCTGGACTTTGAAGATTTTCAGTAAATGAAATGTGTGTTTCCTTTGCTTTGCTTTAAAAAAAAAAAAAAAAAAAAAAAAAAAAAAAAATAAAAAAAAAAATAAAAAAAAAAAAAAAAAAAAAAAAAAAAAAAACAACAAAACTCCTTACATTAAGTTCAACGCCATTGACCATTTTGGGGAGAATTATGACAATGGCTATGATGGCAGAATTTGGCTCCGTATATTCTGTTAGCAAAAGTAAACCCCAGACTGTTTACATGATGCAAATTGCTTTTTAAGATGTTACTAGAGCTATAACCACTGTGGGCCCAGACTTATACATTCTAATTTCATGGAGAGTTTGCCTCAGTGAACCACGAGGAACTGCACCGTATTTGCAAATTCAGCTCGATGCTGTTTTTTACAGAAAAATAAATAACAAAACCCAAACCAACCCAGGTTTTTCAGATATAAATGCTTGGGCAACTAAAATTACCTCAGGAGACTGATCCTGGTACGGATCTCATATGGAGACCCTTGTGCTGGCACTGGACTGTTTCCAGCAGGTCTATGCCCAGCGAGGCACTGCTGTGTTCCTGGTGACTTCGCTGGGGCAACTCTTGACACAGCCCCAAGACCACGGCTAGGCCCCTCCCGCGCTGTTAACTGACATGTTCACGGGTGATTTATCACTGGTACCATTTTCGAACGGTGTTTGTGTGTTCTACTTTCAACCACGCTTTGGTTCCAGCCGCCAGCGCCTGCTCGGTTCTGGGGTGTGTTGGGACGCGGTGGTTGCCCGGCTCGCTGCTGACTCGCGCCATTGTTGATTTCGCTGTTGTAGGGGAAAGGCGCTAGGGCGGCAGATAAGGCTGTTGCCATGGTGATGAAGGAGATTCCGAGGGAGGAGTCTGCAGAGGAAAAGCCCCTCCTTACTATGGCATCACAGGTGGGCGGAGCGCGGGGCCCCGAGCAGGCTGGGGCACGGCGGGCGGCCGGGCCCGGCGCACGGGGGAAGCCGGGCTCCTGCGAGAAGCACGGCGGGGGGAAACGTCGGCCGCTCCTCGGCTTCCCCGTGCCTAACTGCAGCTGCGGCAGGCCGGGATGAAACCTCTGCCCGAGGAGCTCACACCAGCGGCACCACGTTTCCTCACCACGCGGGGGAAATAGCATGGGGTAGATGGTGCAGTCGCTTGGGGGGTTAGATGTTTTGACTTGAAAATTTAAACTGAAATACACTTTCCTCCCCAAAATAAAGGGGTCTGTGAAAAGCACAGTGTATGTCATTTACCGGAAAGTTACTTGAAACCAGTTTAAAATTTCAGTTACAATTCACGCCATCGATACGCACACCACAAACACTTGCAGTGCGTATATAATACTCATATTCAATGCGCATATAAAGTAAGAAACAATCACATCACAACAGCATCATTTTCAGTATCTCAGGTCCCATCCCTAAGCTCTCACTGTAATTCCACTCCTGGTCCAGGTCAGGTGGTGTTTTGCATCCCTCATTGCTTTCATTCCTACAACTCCAGGCAAAGGAAGGACGTAACGTCACAACACCAGACCTTGCACCTGGGAGCAGCTTAGGTGGTTTCATTGGTTTCTTGAAGAGCGTGACTGAACACTGTCATAAAACACATCACTTCCATCTTACTACAAAAATCAATTTTATTCCCTTCTGTCACTCACGTACATTAATTTGTTCCCCAAGCAAATGCCTCTAGTTTACCATCGATACTTAGTTCACACAAGTTGCTCCTGCTCATCAGGGCATTTAATGGCAGTTATCTGAACACACAGTTGTTCTTACGCGAGAGCTTCAACAAAATCCACAATCCTGTTTTATTCCTTTCATGGTTTAGGATTACAGCTACCATGTACTTCTCTTATAGAGCATCACAGATGCCCAGCAGTAATATTACACACACACATTATTTCTAATTTCTAATACTACACACACATTACAGAAATATCATCTACTCCTTTGGAAACCAGGTCTGGCAATCTCTTATCAGCCCCTGTTGGAGACCATACTTTGCTTGTGATGAACTCCAATACCTACAAAACAACTGCACAAAGGAAAAGAATGCTTCCTTTGAGGCATCATTTCTAATTTCCTACTAAATGGCTAACGAACAACTAGAGACCAATAGAAAATGCTGCCCTTTCTACCCCACACTCCCCCTCAAAATAAGTGCAGAATTTCCATTGGCTTCAACAGGGCCAGGAGTTCAGCCTGGGTTCATTACATGTTTAGTGCACCATTTGTATGCAGTCTTCGTCTGTCAGTCTACTCAGTAATAGTCTTATGATAAACTGATGAGTAAAATGCTTGTATCTGTTAGTCAGTGTAATTTCTTCCACTAAACACAAATACCTACTTCCCTGCTATGCACCAAAGGGGTGCAGAAGCCAAAAGGAAGCAGAATCAAGTGAAAAAGTGAGTATTTCCCATAGCCATCTTTGCATCATGTATGTGTGATGTGCAGTTATACTATCATATTGCACACATCATTTGTATCTTAATTGTCTGGCTGTAACATTGTTTTGAGATGCTGTCTCTTCAGTGTATCAGTGTAAACCTCTTGCTGAGATTATTCATTCAGAACAATGCGCTGCTATCTTGTGATATGCATTTAACCATCACCATCAAAGTGTTTGTCTCTGCTCTTTACATGATGAAACAGATGGATGTGGTTGCTGCTCAAAGGGTAAAACATGCAGGTTTCAAATTGGCTGCAAAACTCCCAAGCCAGACTAAATTGGATCATGAGAGTGAGGCCTGGTCTTTCCAAAGTTACAACCAAACCATTATGGGCACAAGTATGTCTTAGGAAGTAATTGTTTACATTAGATATCTATGTTGCTCCACCACTACAGTTAACTAAGCAAGAAAACTGCAAGTAAAATGCACAGATCAAGCCCAGATAGAAGAGCACTGGGTATTCTAAGAATAAAAATCAATCTTAAAAAAAAAAAAAAAAGTGAAATCTCTCATTTCCAAAAGCCTTGATGAACAGGTTAACTATATCCACCCAGAAACAGACTTGACAAGAACCTAAGTGTAACCTGATACAGAAAAGACACTCTAAATCCTTATTTTGAGAATAACAGTGTACTGCGACCCCTGAATTTCTATTTTATGAGATGTTTCTTTGCTCTGTCCCTCTGAAAAATGTTAAAAACATATCCAACACAGAGCAAGCCAGAGAAAGATTCACACTTTATTGTAATGCTCCAAGCAAAGCCCTGCTTGTAAAATACATCACTTACTTGTTGACATAAATACTGTGAATTAAATTTTAAGAAAGCTTCCAACTCACAGGTTATTTTATATCATCAGATCTGGAAAGAAATATTCAAATAACATGAACTAACTAAGTAATGCAGACTCCAGTGGGGCTGCACCAATATATGGCAACTGGGAATTTTGACGATCATTCCAGCAGTAATGAGTATACTACAATAAGCAGAGGTGTATTCTTGGTAATTGAATAGGCTATTCAGCATCTATTTTTGTTGTTCTCTCTCAATTACATTCAATGAAGGTCACTTTATTGGTGTGAGAAAGCATTCAGTAGTTGCCAAATTTAATACTTGAGGATCCACAGAGTGAGCTTTCAGTACTAATGGGATTTTGTAGAACATAACTCTGCATCTTATTGCTGTCTCCATTTATCTTTCTAAAGATAATTTAGAAGAGACTGGAACAAATAAAAAAGGGTATTTTTTTATATGAATAGATCCTAGAAAAAAAATGAGAGAAAGATTGCTGAAGGTTCAAAGATTAACTGGAAGTTCAGCAATGAACCCATACACTCCTAACTAAAACAGATAAATGCATGACAAAAACAGTGCATAGAAGTTTGATTTGAATTCCAGAATAAAGTTTTTGTTTAACCTCACCACATGTTCTTTGTGTTTGTCAAGAAGAAAAAAAAAAAAAAAAAAAAACAAAAAACAAACCAAACCCCCTCACTTCAGAATTACTTCCAAATGCGAAATTTAAACCTAAATATCCCCTGGAGTCAAAGCTTAATTGTACAGTCAGCTATGAAATTCCCAATACACTATAGGTCAGATAACTTCAAAGGTTCTGAATCAATAAAGTACTTCGATCCACATTTATACTTTAAAGTATAATTAACTACTTCACTGAGCAGTAAAAATAGCACATGTTTACATGCCTTGCCAGCCTGATTTTAAACAAACAAATCTCAGTTTCACAAGACTTGTTTGTCCCAGATTCTTCACACATAATTTAGATTCATCACTGGAGGACATAAACAGGAAAACTAGCAATGATAGGATCCCTATAATAATAATAGAAAGAAAGAAGACCTGTAGGAGGTGAGTCATATCCAAGATGATCCAGTGGCAAATCCATTCCTGTTCCATATGAGAGTGTAAGTCCATGAAAAAATTACCAATAGGGAAAAGAAATGCAAAGTGCATA
>JASSUY010023187.1:0-12459 GCA_032466535.1 Forpus xanthops
GGGCCTATAGGGATGCTGGGGAGGGACTCTTCATGAGGGTCTGTGATGATAGAAGGGGTAACAGGTTAAAGCTAAACAGGGGAAGTTTAGACTGGATCTGAGGAAGAAATTCTTTACTGTGCGGGTGGTGAGGCACTGAAATGAGTTGCCCAGGGAAGCTGTGAATGCTCCGTCCCTGGTGGTGTTCAAGGCTGGGTTGAACATAACCTTGGGTGACATGGTTTAGTGGGAGGTTTCCCTGCCCCTGGCAGGGGGTTTGGAACTAGATGATCTTGAGGTCCTTTCCAACCCTAACTATTCTATGATTCTATGTAATGGATATAGCTAATAGATTTTTGCGTTGGATTTGTCCTGTATAAATAAGAGAAAAATCAGTTAATGTTGAATTTCCTCATGAAAGATACTTACAGATGTGTTCAGTAATGCTGCACTGTCACGAGACAATAAGACATAGAATGTATGTTGTATTTTTAAAAATTAAAACTTGTGATAATCTTAATATCATAATGACTACAGGTTTTCTGATCTTGTAACTCAGTTACTACTAAATTCTGAGTGCTTACCTAGCATCTGTGAAAGCCGAGCTCTGTTAACATTTCTATGAGCACATTTTGGTGGCTTTCCTTGGCTTCAAGAAGCAGTGTCACTGGAGTGAGCTTTTACCCATATATGTGTATGCTTTCAAGGTCAAAAAGGATAAAAACTAGTTCTTGGAACTCCCTGTAATGTATCATGAGTGTCTAACGTGGGTATTATCAGTGGATTTTCTCCTTCAGAAATCTTACTTTTGACGTACAGAAGCTAGTGTGTTGGGGGAAAAGCCTGCCTCTGGCTTTCAAACAGTAGAACAAATTCTCTTATTCAGTGGCGTGCTTTTTCTCTCTTCTGCAGTCTTATACATCTTGCTTCTACTCGTTATATCACTTCTCTAATTCCTGATGGCACATTTCTAGTAAATGAAACTTCATATCAATTTTTCCCCATATCTTGCAGGTGTTTTTTAGCACCCACTTCTTAAGAAAACCATTATGGTGAAGCTCAGCCTGCAGGCTTATGGGTCTCCAGAGTCCTTCAGGTCATCTTAGGCAGCAGAACAACCATGGAACTTAGTTCTGTCATGATTATGAGGAAAAAATATCCAGCTGGGAATCTTACTATAATTGTAACTCACTTGCAAGTGTGCTCTGTTGGTGCCTTCTCTGTGTCCTGTCCGCAGAGACTGTGAATTTTAATGCCTAGCTCATTTTTGAGTTGTTTTTTTTTTTTTTGGCAGTTCTGCAGCACAGATGATACCAGCAGATATTTTAACTCCCAGGAATGTGTGATATGATATGTACTGAACTGCCTAGGATAGTTAAGTCAATGTCGTGGACGTTTTAACTTTTGCCAGTGTCACCCAGCCCATATCCGCAGACATTTTTCTGCTGATAAGTTATTCCTCATTCCGTGTAAGTGAGGTATTTTATTCTGCAGTGCTTGCAAGGCTGCTAGCAGTAATGAAACCCTGCCTTAGTGGTGAAATGATGTAGTGGTTTCACAAGACTTAGTAAATATTATTTATTAATTAGTACATGTAAACTCGGAGGCTGTAACTGGATTGCTAGTAGTATTCTGACCTTACAAGCTCAGTTTTTGTTGGTCTGTTTTTCGCTTGCACTTGTTTTGCCTTTTTCCCTTACATACAAGTGATTTTCCTTGTAGCCAGAAGCAAATACAAACAACTATCATAAAGGCTGATCAGAACTGAAAAGCAGAAGGATAGTGAACTAATTGCTATGTAATCATGCTCAAAAGCTGTAATGTTGGTACTATGCTCAAATCTGCTCTCAATAACACTTTAGATGAACAGCTGTCTTCCCCTGCAATGAATTATGCTGCTTTGGTATCACAGAGTTTGATGCTTTTCATAGAATCGTAGAATGGTTTGGGTTGGAATAATCTGTTACAATCCTGCTGCCATTGGGCAGGGGCACCTTCCACTAGACCAGGCTGCACAAAGCAGTGAAGAATTCCTTATCTAATCTGAGTCTCATTGCTGTCAGTTTAAAACCATTCATTGCCTTGTCACTATTTGCCTTTGCAAAAGTTCCTCTCGGTATTTCTTGTCTGCCCTTTTAGGTGCTGGGAGCTGCTCTAAGGTCTCCCCTTAAGGAGCCTTCTTTTTTCCAGGCTGAACAAGCCCAGCTCTCTCAACCTGTCTCCAGAGCAGAGCTGTTCCAGCCCTCACATCTCCATGGCCTCCTCTGGATGCACTCCGACAGCTCCATGTCCCTCTTGTGTTGAGGGTCCCAGAGCTGGGCATGGTACTCTAGGGCAGGTTTTAGTGGCTTTTATTTCGTGTCTGTCTTTGGTTGCAGAGAGCACTTCTCCAGACTTGCAGTGCATAACCCTTAAGGTGACAGCAAACAACCTGAGTTTTCTACTACAGGGAAATATCTCCAAGTGCTTCCCTTACCCAATCACCACTCAGGTGGTGTGTTATGAGAGTCGCCTGTTGAGGCAAAGCTTTTTCTCTGGGTAGGATGAAAGCATAAAAGTCAGGCTCTCTCTTGTATTGTTCTATTCTAACTTGAAATTTCTGTAATGATATGTTGCATGAAATCTGTCTAGGTCAATACAGTCACATTTTGACACAGAATGAAATTGATTAGTGGAGACTGATTTTAGTCTGTTGTAATTGAAATCCCAAGCTCCAGTTTTTTTGGGATAAAGCAGTGTGCAGCCAATGCTATCATTTAGAAGACCATAGATAGTGATAAGTCACCTTATACATTTGTATATATTGAAATTACTTGATGAACAGTGGCTGATGGCTAGCACTTCCCCCTGAGCACAAGTGAACAGAGACACGTGGAAGGAACAATTAAGTTTTCCTTTTACATCAGATGGAGAGAACTATACAAACTGTTTCTGGTTTTATATGGAGATAGCAGAAACTCTGACATTTTGATGCCAAAAATTATTTGTGGGGTTCTGGAAATATGGTTATGCAGCACCCCCCCAGAGTCCTTAGGAAATACTCCACAACCATTTGTTAGGAACAAGTTTTGAGGAGAGATGATCTAACCACAGTGGAATTGTTTTGTCCTTCTGCTATCATTGGAGTCTGGAGGAGGTGCTAGTATTTAGGCTGGTGACCAGGTATTAGCTGAGAAATAACAAGAATTCAAGAAATGTGTTTCAGAAAAAGCTGGTTCAGACAGTAACAAGCCATCAGAGTGACAACTATTTGCACATCATATTACAAATAGCAGAACAGATACTGCATGGCAAATTCTTGTGCTACCGTGTTATGAAACTTATTTAAGTTCATATGAATACAGAATAATGTAAAATGCATCATAACCAATGTATTTTAAATCAGTATTTTTATTTGTAAAGGAAGCCTTTTTCTTCAGAGTACCTTTGATAAGAAATTAGCTGGAGCAGTAAAAGTTGCTGGCACTCAGTTTCAGGGTAGGCTTGTCACATGTAGCAAGGAAATGTCTTAATGGTTTGAGGTCAGGGTAATGCAGTAGTGGCGTAATCGTAGAATGGTCTGGACTGGAAAGGACCTCAAAGATCGTCTAGTTCCAGCATACCTGCCATGGCCAGGGACGCCTCAGCCTAGACCATATCACCCAAAGCTCTGTCCAACCTGGTCTTGGACACTGCCAGGGGTGGAGCGTTTACCACTTCTAATACCTTCTTTCCTGACATAAATGATACAATATTCTGTATTGTTGATATCTTTATATCAGGTATTCAGATAAGAGTATACCATCTTTTATGTGTTATAAAGCATCATTATGTTCATTAGTTACTTAGTAAGAATTGTTCTGACTTCCTGCCTTTGGAGAGTCCTGTAAATCCTGAGTGCTTTTCATGTACTATTTTCCTGGTCTGTTTGTTTTTTTTGTGTGTTTTTTTTTTATCTTTTTTTCCTAATGTAGATGAGACCTCTAAGCATGAGGATTAATTAATAGGCCTTCATTTATGATTTATGAGCATCAAATATCACATGGTGGGCCTAAAAATTGAAATCTCTCTTGGGGAATTTTGGCATGACACAGTTTCACATTCTTTGAATAATATATGAAAAATGACCTGAGAATAACTTCAGTCCCTAAGTAATTGTTATGTGTGGACGTTGCATTTATAGTAACTCAACATCAGTGTTCTGTGCTCTGTGTATTTTCTGTGTTGATTATTTTTCCTGTTTGATAGCAAGCCATTTTGGGAGGCCTATAAGATGGGCCTTAAAAATCACTGCATGTTTTACTTAAATGTTTATTGAAAACCTGACTTTCCTATATAAAAACAGAAATGAAAGTAAGGTTGCAGACATTTGCTTATAATAATGAAAATCAGAATTCTCTTGTCCTATTTGGGGCCCTCCTTATATTTCTTCTCAATACCATTTTACTTGTATACACATACAGGATGGAAAGCACTCATATCTATGCATGGACTTCCAGTTTATATTGTCAGCCAAACTGAGAGATGTGTGGATGATCGAAAAGGCTCATTAATCAAACAGATGTAGCTTCAGTAATTATGAAAACTCCCTGTTAAACAAAAGCAGGAAGTCATTCAAGTATCTTCTCTGGCATTTTGGCTAAGATCAAGCATAGAATATCTTCTCATTAGGATAATGGAGTTCAATAAAATGCTACTCCATCATTCTCCATAAGGGAGCAAAATAGAACTTTCTGGTTAACTGCAGTCACTTTGTCATTCCTTTTTATCTTCCTCCAATCATGTTCATTCATTTACAAGAGAAAATTAATTCTTCACGCATTCAGCCTATCCTGGCAAACTGCACTGAACATAAAAGTTAACTTTGTAAAGAAATTTTGAGGGTGGCTTAATGACATTAATACTGAGAATAAAATGTAGAGAAGCATGCAATATTTCATTTGGGGTTTTTTCTTTTTTTTTATTTAAATCAACATAAATCAAAAATAAACTTCAATTTTTACCCATCATTTCCTAGGTGTTGGCAAGACAAAATAATTTTTCTAGGAAGTGAAGGCCTTCATTATATGGAATTGATTGGACAGATTCATCACTCATGAATTCAGATGTGGGATAGAGAAAAGAAGCTTGAAAGGCACCATTTTACATGGCATATTCCCTTTGAAACTATGGCAGATTTTCCTTATTCTGGCTGGATGTTGTTCATTTATATTTGGAGTAAGGGATTGAACAGTTTTACTTTTTGCTTCAATCTTTTCAATAATCTTTGCCCACAGTAATTCTAGATAAGAAGTAGTGAAGTCATCTGTAAACTTCTGAGTACTTTCTCTGAGAAAAGTGTTTCACGAGAAGAAATACAGATAGCCTCTTTGTTATATGAGCTACATGTCAAAAGAAAACCAAAGTACGAAAGGAAGCAAATGATTTTTTAATACTTGCTTGTGTTTCATCCAGATTCCGCTGCCGGTCCTTACTGGCTGTGAAGAAGAACAGTTAAATATAATTAAATTTAGCACAAAATGCTAAGCTACAGTTTCTTTTAAGGAGGCCCTGACTGCAGCCGTTTCTTGCACATCCACCCACAAGGATGGCTGCCCCACAGCAGGCAGTGGTCTTGTTGCAGTCTTATAGCACTTGGCAGATGGCTCTGCCTATCTGTCATCATAGATTGGTTTGGGCTGGAAGGGGACCTTAAAGCTTATCCAGTTCCAACTTCTTGCCAAGGGTGGGGACACGTTCCACTAGACTACTAGGTCACTCCAAGCGTCATCCAATGTGGCCTTGAACACTGTCAGAGATGGGGCACCCACAGCTTCTCTGGGCACCCTATGCCAGTGCCTCAGCACCCTCACAGGGAAAAACTTCTTCTCTATCTCCCCTCTGTCAGATTTAAAGCCATTCCCTTTTTAAAAGTTGCGCTCGAGGTTTCCTGTAGGCCCCCTTTAGGTACTGGAAGAATGGGATCTGTGGTCCTTATTGTGGCTCTTGCCTTCTTGTGCTGCTCCAGTGTGGGCTTTCCAGAGGCTGCAGCTCTCATATCCACGTGCTTTGATGGTGGCTCTTGGGGTAATTCTCTGCCAGGGCAAGGGCTGGAGCCCTTGTTGCCCCTCCTCCTGCCCTCCTCTCAGGCCTGGCAGGGCTTGTTCTCACCCTTTCTCCTCACCACTGGGCAGCCTTTTGCCAGCATCTTGCTGGCCACAGAGCCAGCAGTCTCCCTGCCAAGACCTGGGCAACTGCAACCAGTGCAATTGGGAAGACCTGTGGGTGATAGCGCATTGCTGGATATATGTACGTGTGCAGGCTTTTATATGTATTAACAAGAGGCATCCTTCACTTCGGACATAATGGGAACTGGTGATCCAGACCAAGGTAGTGAACTGTAATGTTTAGAACTTAATATTCAGGTATCTGATTAAAATTGGGAGGGAATGGGCTGTAATTATAAGTCACTTTAATTTTTCAGAGATGCTGATTTAACTATGCTGTTGTCCTTAGTTGACATGTTAAACATGTAGTTTAACAAGGCTTTACTGAGCTTAATTACCAAGACTCTTGGCCTTAAAAATACCTCTGTAGTACCCATGCATGATAATGAGGGTACAATAATAGATGGTGCTATTGTCAACACCATTTGCATTTGATAATTAGGAAAAAAACCAACAATTTATATTCAGAAAATGCTTCATGAACAGCAGGGTAAGCTGAATGGCTGAGTCTGTTGTAAAACATATTAGGTTGGATTTCCATAGCACATGAAAATAAGGTAGGTCTGGTAATTTACATGAGCAAGAGAAATGCAATGACATATCCTATCTAAAAATCTGTTTTACAAAACCTTTTATGTAGCATTCTCCCAGCCAGTTTCTAAGACAATAAATTACATTGCTGATCTTTATAATGAGTGTTTCTAAATCAAGAGTTTCTGATGAGACTAAAAGGAAATGGGAAAGGGAAAGGGCTCTTGGGCCACTGTAATGAGATGTGCTGTTATTTAAGAAGTTAAAAAAGAAGTCTTTGGGAGGATGTGAAGTTACTTGGAGTTGTTCTAACTAGCCTTCAGAGTGAAAGGGAACAGTGCTACAGTAACCCTCCACTTGATTAAGACCTTTTCAAATTGATTTTGGTCTCCATTAAGTGCAGAATTTGGTTTTCTACATGATGTTTTCTTCTGCTCTGTTTCTAACAGAAGCCTTCCTCGTCTCCCTAATGCACCAGACAGGCATGAAAAAGGCATAAGCTGTTCTACTGTAGATGGCAAAACTGATTCGTTTGAGGTTGCTCAGTTCCTTCCAAAAGCAGGTGAATTTTGCCTGAGGCAGTGCAAAGACTGAAGGCAGAAGTAGTGCCGCACCATCCTTCCTTCAGTCTGTACTTGTATGACAAAACCCATTAAGATCAGAATCAGCAACTCTGATCAAGGCAGGCAGCTGATGTATTTTGGCTTGAACCGTATAGTCTGGTCAGAAATGGTTTTTCAGGTAAGTAGATCTTTGCAAGTGTTGATACAGTCTGTTCTGTACAGGGGGATACAAACATGTTTTTGCTTGGTGGGGGGAAGAGGCAAAATTTATTTTGTCACAATGCACTTGACGTACCAGAGAACAGGTCCTATAATACATCTCCTGTGATTTTCTTAGGACACAGAAACTTGTGAGGGAAGCTTCAGGAGAGGAAATACAACTAAACTAGATGAGCGTGTAGCACTGTAGGATACAAAATGTGTGGCCTTTTATGGCTGTTTTGTTAATCTGAATGTTTTTTTTATCATCTCGACAAGCTTAGATATCCTTTGAAATATCAGAGGATGTTGTTGCGCCTTTCTGATTGGCTGACATTCTGTTAACACGAAACAAAAGCCAGACACTACTGTACAATGATTGTTTGTCATCCTTTTTTCCCTTATGTCCCCTTCAAGCCAAATGATAAAAATCATTCATGTGTGTTAGTCCTCTAACCACTTTTTCTTCCTTAAAAATAAAAAAGCAAGTACCAAATATTAAAAAGAGCAGATTTTTAGTGACTTGCTTTGTGAAATTCTACCTCCAGCTGAATCCCATGTGCCATCTATCAATTGGACAGGCACGAAATATTTATTTATTCTTAATTATATTTATTTCTTCACAAAAACTGCACTATTACAAAATTTTTGATGTTTATTTTCCTGTTCGAATATACAAAGCATGGTTCTTAATCACATTTAAAGTAGTTTGGATTCAGTGTTTTATTGTGCATTGTTTATTGCTTCTTTTGTTCACACTATGGACTATTAAAGGCTGGCATTGCCTTTCCTTGCTTTAGAATTTCATTCCTTTTTAAAAAGAACATAGGAGGACCTGCAACACTAAAGATGTGTACCTTCTCACAGTAATGAAGAACTATCATAGACATACACATCCACCCACCCTGGGTACTGTCTCCAGTGGATGTAGAACCAGCAGCTATAGTCAAGACACACCATAATTTATGGAATTGAAAACTGGTTGGCATATCAAAAGCTAAGATCTCGCTGTAGACTGATATTTCTGGTTTCAGCTGTCCTCAGAGAAGAGTTAACCTATCATTCATACAGGTATTTTAAAATGCTTGCTGCCTCCTTCTGATGAAATTAAATCACTTAGTTTAAATATTGACTTTACTCCCAAGTCTTACTCCTAGAAAATTATAATCCGAGCAGACTGATAAGGAGTTCGCTTGTGGTGCTAGTTGCCCTGTGCTGAGTCAGCAACAGGAGTCCTATACTTCACAACTGAGTCAAATATTTCATCTATACAGCTTGCAAGTTGATCATTAAGTTGTTCTGTTCAGCTTCAGATATAAAATTTATTCTGATCTTGATCTGTTCTTACCATAGAGGTAAGGTTCCTTTCAATTCTAGGGAAAGAAAGATTCTATCTTTAATTATTTAATATAAGGCATTTTCATACTTTGGTGAAATGTGTCCACACATTGCTTGTCCTGTGAAGCTAATGTCCTTAACTGACTTGTTCCTTGTGCTGTTGTTCCAGTGTGCCTAAGGATGCTGAACACTTACTGGAATCAACTTGCAGATTTCATATTAGCATATGAGAGCCTTTGTTAGCCTGCTCTGATATCCATATTGTTTCTTTAAGGTATTAGCGTAAGATATTTTAGTGGCTACTGTTAAAATTCCCGGAAGTTTTAGATGGTTGGTTCGAGTTTTCCTGTATGTGAAGCAAGCCTCTGAGAGTAGTGCATCTCTCGGGTTGATTGTAACACAGCTTGCTCTTTTCAATCTATAATACAGAGAAGTTCAGAGATCTAAACGAAGCTCACATTTCCTATTACGATCTGTTCCTCATCTCTTTTTGTTGTAGCTATTTTTCCTTTCCTGCTCCCAGGTCTGTTCATCTATCTTTGCATAAGATTTAGACCCTGAAAAACCTGACAGGATATTGGCAAATTCAGGAAGTTTATCTTCTGGAAGCATGTTTTGGGGAAATGGAATCACAACCAGCATGATCTTGAAAGTATACTGTGTATATGCTAGATTAATGCAACAGTAAGGAGGAGGATGCAAAGTGTTTATTTTCACCTGTTAAAGTACCTTTTCAGACACATTCTGATGATGGCTTCTAGTGAAATCAGGGTATCATGACAGTGTAATTTAGCTGGTTGCTTGATGCTTTGGAAACATGGGCAAGGGGGCTAAGAGTTTGCAGAGCTAACGCTTCTATGTTTCAGTGATTAGGAGTCAAAGAAGCACACCTTTTTAACTTAGGTGGAGGTGAGGGAGAAAAAGCTTTGAGTAGGAGAGGAAGGAGACCAAGGTTAGACCTTACTTGTCTTTTTCTCCCAGCAAAATGGTGGTACTAATACAGTTTCATACATAGATCATGCAACTCCTGGTTTTTGTGTCTGTCATCCCTTCTAACAGTAGGCAACTATAAACAGCCAAGTAATAGCTTCTATTATAAATATGACATACCTGCTTTCTCCAAAGGGGAGCTGAAAGTCAACAGCAGTGCACAAATGTGGAATTAATAATGTCTTTAGAAAAAAACACAAGTGAATTTAAGCTAAAGTGATGTTTACTTTCTGCTCTGCAGTTGAGAATGAGTTCTCTGCTGCTTTTTTGCATACCCTGTTAATTTCCATGGTTTTCCTTGTCTAACCAAATGTGGAATATGCTTTACATGCTTCATTGTATTAAATATTCTATGTTTCTGATAAAAGCAGAGTTTCCTCCCTAGCCATTATAGGGGAAGGGTAGTTGTATAAAAAGTGTTCAGATGGGAATCTGCAGCTTTTGTTCTGAATGAACTCTGATGTGAGACTTCTGTTGAGCATCTTAACCAGTCTAAAGTAGGTAGATAAAAATATTATCTCTTATGTGGTTAACGTCCTTCATGTTTTGAAAGCATTTTATATGCATATTGCTAGGTTCTATATACTGAGTTTAAAGTATCTTTAATTTGTACCTGTGCTATATTGTTTTGACAGTTACTATGTGGCTTCCTGTGGGCATGCTTTTATATTCAAATGCCCAACGATTCTAAATCCCTTGCTGAATGTTAGGATCTTGCTTATATTAGGTTGAACCTGGAATAACAGCTCTGAACTTAGGAGACTTTTATGTTGATAAAAAACTACTAAAAGTAAAGGCACCATTAAAATAAGTGTGTGTTGTGAGGAAAAGATTACATGTTCTCATTAAAAGTAAAAACTTAATTGTAGACATGAAAACTTGCTGAAGTGATGATGAAAAGTTAAGCTGACTGGTAAATACGTCTTTCAGGAAACTAGTTAATGTACTGATGTCTTACACATGTGTCTTGAAAAACAAATCAAACCAACAACCAACCAAACACAAACTCAGAGAAATCCCACACCAGACAAACAAAAGATACTGTTTGCATTAGGTTGACTGAGGAAGAACTGTAGGCTGAGTAACTGGCAAGTGTATTTTAAGGTAAATGAGACTTGACAAGATAAATTATGAAGAATGTCAGTGTTCTTTCCTCCAGCTTTGTGAGTTCTTCTGACCTCTACTCTAAAATTTCTTATGTGACATGTCTTCAGGTTTCTCCATCCTTAATTCAGCTCGGTGCCAGTCTCTGAAATATCAAGCCTACGTACACAGGTACTTAAGAAGGAGCTTTGTTTGCTGTATCAGCCTGCAAAAACATGTGGCTATTTCTAGTAGTGAAAAGGTGAAGTATATTTACATGGCAGAAGATTAAAAACTGAAGAGTCATCTGAGGATTTGATATGCAAAAATATTCATGAACTGAGTTGGTAGTCAGTTACTGCTAGGAGCTAAGGACAGTGTAATGAAATCCCAAGTGTACAATCAGACCGGCTGACTTCCCACTAATCCCGATGCAATTGACCTGAGGTTTTGGTTAAAAAGCCTGAGCAAACAGGATGACAGGTTTCTTGTGCCACTTCTCCAGCTGCACAGGGGGCAAAGCAGATTGTAAATTTGTTCATAAGAGACAGGAGTGGGATGGCATGAATTCCTGCCAGATTCCCAGTGCACTGTGCGCTCTGCAGAGTCTCAAGCCAAAAGGACCCCTGCTCTTTCCAAATGTAAAATGCTAAAGAAAAAATATATATTTTAATTAAGAATTTCAAGTTGGCACTTTAAAGAAAATCTGAAATGTACAAAATTTGTCTATTTTTTTTCTTTATGAAGTATTGAAATTTTGGTAAATTTGAATTTCAAGAGGCTGCTTTATATACATTTATGCGTGTAGTTAAATAAAGCCCAATCTCTCGGGTTAAACTGTAGAGCATGGTAATGAATGATGCTGTTTGATGACACTGCAGCCAGAAATATCTGATAGTAGTCCTGTAATATATTACATGATTGTGCTACTGTTAGGATATTACAGTTTCCAGTGTTGCTTAGGAGTGCTTGCAAATGTTTATTAACAAGAAGGCTTTCATATATATTAGTAACTTGGTGCTTGGATGGAAAAGGGCACTACTGTACAGTAATCAAAATGTGTGAACTCTGTATTAAGAAGGCCTTTTGGCTACTCCTTGTTACTTTCCTTACAGAAATCTATAGAAAGGCTAGAAATAAACCTCAAAACAAGTAACCTTGAACAAAAACAGTTTTGTTTTGTGGAGACCACTAAATTCATGTAATTAATGATTTCACTTTGGAGGGTAAAAAAAAGCTAGTCTGTTTTCTTTCTTTTCAGCAGTACCCATGCTTTTAAGCAGTGTTATATTTATTGGTGGTACCCAACCTGAAGTGGAATATGAAACATTCCAGGTGATCAGTATTGGCTGCTCTGATATTTTATATTGCAGCTGAGCTCCACAGATGCTTAAAGAAAGCTTCGGCTACACCTGGACTCATTTTCTCATGACACTGGCTGTGAAGCTGGCTCCCTAGCAGCCTGTCAAGACTGTCCTATGAAATGTCAGTCATCTGGGGAAGCTGCAGCCTTACAATCATAGAATAGTTAGGGTTGGAAAGGACCTTAAGATCATCTAGTTCCAACCCCCCTGCCAGGGGCAGGTACACCT
>JASSUY010023187.1:12559-23457 GCA_032466535.1 Forpus xanthops
ATACTGGAAGGCTGCTATGAGGTCTCCACGCAGCCTTCTCTTCTCCAGGCTCAACAGCCCCAACTTTCTCAGCCTGTGTTCATACAGGAGGTGCTCCAGTCCCCTGATCATCCTCATGGCTCTCCTCTGCACTTGTTACAACAGTTCCATGTCCTTTTTATGTTGAGGACACCAGAACTGCACACAAGTGAGGTCTCACAAGAGCAGGGTAGAGGGGCAGGATCACCTCCCTTGACCTGCTGGTTATGCTCCTTTTGATGCAGCCCATTTACAATATGGACTCAACAACAGCAGAGTGAGAAAGAGTAGATTAAGGCAATGGAGGCCAGTAGAAATGATGAACAATAAGCCTAGTGATGCTTCTCTAATACTTGCATTGACTTTGACGTGCAAATGGTACCTGGGAAGTAACTTTTGTGTGTGTGGAATATTAAGCTGTTTGCACATGTGGAGTGTGGAAGGCTATGTTGTGACTTAAGTTATTTGAAACATTCATTGATTTTTGTTACCCTTCTAATGTCGCAGTTACATTCTAAAAGGACCAAAGTTGGGGCAGAAGAGGGTAAAGAAATGAAGCTTCCACTCTACCAATCATTGTTCCTGTCTAGTTGGTAAAACTGTTTAAGAAACTTGCTGGGGAGTAAAGTTTCTTTTTCAACTTAAAAATAAATAATATTAAACAAGAGTATGCAGTTGATTTATTTGAAGTTTTCTCTCACAGTCAAGAGGAACCCAGCAGAACATATGTAATGTGTAAGGTCAAAGGTTTTGAACCACCCCAAATGAACCAAAGGCTGGTATATTTGGTAAATAATACCTGACAGGCAGATACTTCCATTTCCTGTAAGAGATGAACTTCCTTAATAAACTCTTCACTGATTTCTTGCTTACTTAAGAACTGGGAGCACGAGATGTACCTGCCTTGGCATTCGTCAGACATTCCCATCAGTATTTGTTTTTTCATCAGTGGCCTTTCACAGGGCTAAGGCGAGGCTTCTCCAGCAGTGTTCCTGTCATACACAGTGGGAGGTTTGGCTTGTGCTTTATTGTGAGCAACAGGTTTGTGAAACAGGTTCAAGGTTAATTTTCTTGTTGTCGTAAGAATTAAACCTGTGCTAGGCTGTCCTCACCAATACCTGCTTCTGCTTTGGTTGTTTTTAAATGTTTTTACAGGGGTTGCCATTGACCATGAGTTGTGTTGTATTATCTCCTGCTTTTCCATTAGTGCAGCTTTAAAAGTTCATTTGAAGCAGTGCATAAAACTTAGGCTTATTTATTCCTACTCTTTGGGGGGGGCACAGTCTTGTGAATAAAACATGGTGGGTGGATTCTAACATTCATTTTGGGATACAAAACCTGCCCATGCAATATGAAAATTAAGGCTGCCTCAGCATGCTAATACTCTGCAATCCACAACAGTCACATTAATATTCCTGATGGTTTCCTGTTGGAGGTATGCCGATTCCCTCCTGTATTTATACCATGTTCCAGAGTGCCCTTTCTATCTCATGACTGCTTTACAGAAGTGCTTGGTGGCTTATTCCTACTCCTCAGTGCACTACAGAGAATGCATTCTACATATTCAGATGGGAGCAGAAAAATGTGTTCAGGATAGCTAGCATTTAGCACACAGTACAAATTAAACCCAGATGATCTAATTGTCTCCCTTGCTCCCCATCATTTGCATTAGAATTCATATTCTAGAACAGGAGTCTTTTGCATTGCAAGATTAAAAGTTGCTCTAAACTTTTTTCCTTGCACTTGACAGGCATTTAGGTATAATTAGTGAGTTGGTGATAGTTAAGATTTTGGGATTCGTATTGATAATGTTCTTTTGTACAGTGAAAACATGTAAAATAGAAATGGTTGAGACTTTTTGGTCAGAAAACCATAGCTTTCTGTTATTCTTGACTGAGATTTTTTTAAGTGCCTCTTGAAGTGGACTATGCATATTTTGAGGGCAATTTATTGTGGCTATTTTGGACTCAGACCACAATATTGATATCACAGTCATTTTGCCTTTTTGCATTTAAGTTGATCAACTTCACAGTCCTTTTCTGGCATATACATTGGGCTTTTTTTTATTAGTGAAGTTACTGGCAGCATGTTTAACATAGAGCTAGTATCTTACCGCAAAATTATGAGGATGAATTCTGATTTGATAGGAAAAGATGGCTAAAAGTTTTGAAGAAGGAGGGGTGAGTTTGTAGATTTTGTTTCATAATCTTTTCAAGGTCTGTCTGCTCCTCCATGCACCATGGACCATAATGATGGCAAAGCCTTTGTTCTTCAAAAGCCTTCTTAGTAAGGCATCATCGCTTATTTCTGATGAGTTCTATTTATCAGTATCCAAATGTTTTTCTTTTTTGTAAGCACTGTATGCAGCTCTCTGTCTACTTTGCAGACAGAATCTTTGCGAGAGCTTCTGTGGCATTCTCCAGTGCAGCTTCAGTTTATTTATAAAACCCCCTTATGACTATAAATATGTAGTTCCTGTTCCTTAGCAGTTCTGCCGGTGTAGTTGTTTGTATGCATTCTAATCTGCTGCTAGATACTAATGGCAAGAAGGTAAAGATGAACTGCAGATAGTCTTTTTCATCTTCTCAGATTGCTTTGATAAGATATGTCAGTGTCTTTACAGGTGACCTGTCTATTGATCAGGATGCTGAGCATTCAAACAGGCTTCTGTGAAGTATCGAGGTTTTTGTACTCTGCTTTGCCCACAGAAATCATTAAAGTCACTGGTATAGGAAGGAATAAGCTTTCACAGTCTCTGGGGTTGATAAATCAAAGTTTGTGTGTATGTGGTCTGCTTTGTAATAAAATCAAGGTCTGGCCATCAAATTGTCTGGTCCTGGTTTCCCAAATGGTTCACGGACTAGCCATGTGTGACCTAAAGCAATTGCAGGCCAAGTGAAATACAGCCCTTCAGTCTATCCAGTATGATGGGTAGGCTATATAAATAAACTGTAAACTATACATAGACTGTAGAGCAGGGAGGGACAGGTATCCTTTCCTGATTCTGTTGAGTGAGGACACTGCAACATATGAGGGGCTTTGAGCAGGGCAGAAGATCCATCTCATCTGGTTTCCAGTAACCAGGTGCCTGAGAAAGCATGTAAGACCAGAGCAAGTGCATAGGGGTCCTTCCCTTCAATAGTCTTGAGGAATTTGAAGCTTGTGGATTGCTGAGGTTTTGCATTTATATTTAATGACTTTAGGTGACCATTATTCCATGGATCCAATTATTTACATATCAAGGAAACTTATTTCTGATTGGCATAAACTGTAATTTCACTCTGAATAGGAAAGTCAGAGTAGTAAATGTCATCACACCTGTGACAAAGTTATCAGCTCTGCCTATTTGAAAAGAAAAGAGTGGAGTGGAAGAGCTGTTTTGTTTCACGAAGTTACCATTTAAATGGACCTAAGCTGGTTTGGGTGTTAATACATCACTGAGATAAATGGGATGGAGGAGAGTTTATTTCTTTGCTGCTACAATGCTGGCAGGCCCATGTGCCCTGTAATTGATTAACAGGGCACAGTGCATTGACTTATATGGGGAAAGCCATTATATCTCAGTAACAGGAAGGTATATATGAATCTGGTTTAGTAAGTAAAAAATTGGATTCTGAAGGAAATAACTAGAACTGCTGAAAGAACCAAAGGTTCCCAAGGATTTTTTTTCCCTCTTAAATCTGTGGCATAACAGCATTTCATGTTATGAAGGAAGTTTAAATAGTGCAATATATTTAGTGGAACTTTCATACACAGCTAGAAATATTAGCTTATGTAAGCAGACTTTTAACTTTTGTTCTATTGGACCCAGAGTCTTGAGTTATTGATGAGATTTTATATCTTTTTTTAACAGATATTCATTCCATGTATAATCCTTCCCTAATTCATAGATGTCTATGGTGAATTTCCTGTATTTTGAAGCAGTGGGCATATTGATGGGGGGGATGTTTGTTTTTTAAATAATAAGATTATTACTTGGCGTCCCAAGACAGGCATAAGAAGACAGGGAAGGAAGACTGTACCAATTATGTTTGCTTTTTTAACTACCACCACCTCTGACCTCCAGTGTTGGAGATTCTAGTCATACTGGAAAGCAGATGTCCAGGTTCAGTACTTCAAATGCAGATATAAACCAAATGAAGCACACTGATGACTGACTGTAAGACTTGGGATCACAGTGCCAAACACAGTGTGGTGCTCCCTGTGGGACTTCAGTTTCAATTTTTGATTATTTCAAGCTTGTCTCTCTCATTCTTTTGATTCCAAGTTAAGGAAGGGGAAGACAAGGCAAGACCGTGCAGGGGGAGGATGATTTAGAAGCTGTTACTTTTCCATTCAAGTTTTCCCCATATTTCTTTTTGTGTGGCATCATCAATAGTAGCACCAATATAGTAGCTGTCAAAATACAAGGAGGAAATTCTTTCTATAGCTGGTGGGGTTGCTGCAAGAAAAGAAGTTCTGATAACCTTCTGTGATTTGGAAAGGCTTTTTCCCTAACCTCTCTTTGTTTCTGAATGTGCTGTTTAAAACACGCGCTTCTGTAGCTCAACCTTTCTCCTGCTTATATTCTTCCATACAGATAGGTCATTTTCTCCTCAGCCCCCAGTGTGAAAGTATAGGTGGGGGAAAAAGCATCTAACCCTGAAGAGTTGCTTGAAAAAAATACACCATCACCACCATTCCCATGCCCCCCCCCTTCAAACAGAACAAATATTCAACTTTAGCTCTCACTATGAATGTGAATATATTTCTTTTACAGTAAATTTCACATAAGATAAACATTGGAAAATATTATAAAGAGACCAGTTATGTATTTGTAAAATATTTCTGCATATGTGTACTTCTGTGTTTAAATGTATCATTCTTGCTTTACCCAACAGTATTAATGGCAAATTAGTTCTAATCTCTAGCTAGGTGTCACTAACAATGAAGAGGCAGTAAGTGCAGTTTGTTAGCAGTCTTTAAGTTGGAAACCTGTTTATTTGAACCACTGTAAAAATACCGTAGATAAATACTTGAAAAACTTTAACTCCGTGATATGAAGAAGGGCTACAAGAAATCTGGAGAGGGACTTTTTCAAATGGTAAAATGTCTATGTAGTGGCATAGGACAAAGGGGAATGGCTTTAAGCTCAAAAGAAGGGAGATACAGATTAGACATTCTGAAGAAGCTCTTCCCTGTGAGGGTGCTGAGGTACGGGCAAGAGGGTGCCCAGAGAAGCTGTGGCTGCCCCATCCTTGACAGTGTTGAAGGCCAGGTTGGAAGGGGCTTGAAGCAACCTGCCCTAGTGGAAAGTGTCCCTGCCCATGGCAGAGGCTTGGAAATGCATGAGCTTTGAGGTCCCTTTCAGCCCAAATCACAGCAGCCTGGCACCCAGGTAAGCTTTTGCTCTATGGTGTACCCCTGCTGCCTGGGTTTGCTCCTGTGAGTTCCTGGTGTGCTGCTTTAGACAGTGTGATGTGAGCGTCAGTTACGGTGCCTCTCTGGCTGCAGGCTCTTAACCATGTGTGGCCACAGCCAAGCCAGGGCCAGAAGGGAGGAGGGGAATCAATCCTTTTATTTTGTGGCATAAACAATAATGGTTACAACCATTTATCTTCCCTTGTCAAAATTTCATCGTTAAATAGTGTGGCTGTGAACTTTAAAGCCATTGGAATTGTCCTTTAATTCGGTGCAAAGCAATTGCACTTTCCTCTTGCCTGTGCTTTTATGCTGGTATGAATTTTGTCTTCTCCTGTAACAAACTCTTGGAGATTTGTGAAGGAAACTTACTTATTTTGTTAAATGTCAAAGTACTCATTCATGAGCAAATGTTCTTCTGTATTTCCTTGCTTCAGTTTCTATTGCTGTGGAAGTCATTTTATTCTTCAATACATGACACTGGACATTTTAGGGGACCTGCATTATAAATGACTTGGCTTGCTCACAAGCCTGTTTTTTTTCCCATGAGGTTCCTCTTTTCATGGTAGGATTAATTCAATCTCTGTATGATCTAGTCTGACCAAATCACTATTTCCCAGTAGAACAGTTAGGGTTGGAAAGGACCTTAAGATAATCTAGTTCCAACACCCCTGCTGGTGGCAGGGACACCTCCCACTAAACCGTGCATGCGCGTGTGTGCACATGTGTGTGCATGCGTGTGCATGTTTTCAAAAGGATGAAAGGATGAATCATGACTTCTGGTGCAGATTATGAAGTTTTTTAGGCTGTACCTGAAATCTAAGTGGTTAGTGTAACATGCACTTTTTATTCTTCCATTGGAGTAATTGAGAAAAAACTAGAACAAATGGCAGTATATTACCTGCGTATTTGAAAAATCAAATCACAGTTATTTTTATTGTGTTTTATATAACTTTGTACAACAGTGAATTTGTTTTAAACTTTTCTGTTAGAAAGGCAAAGCTTCTGAATTTTTTTGTTCTTCCCATCTCAGATGCTAGTGCAAAGTCTTATTTATTCTGGGTAAAATAGAAGCCATGAAATACTCATGGATTCTGGAGATCATATTTAAAAAACACCCAAGCAAAACAACAGCAACATAACCCCCAAAATAATTTATATTTTGTTAATTTCTGAAGTAAATCTGTAATGTGTCATAATTCATAGGCATTTATTAATGTACCATAATTGGTTTCCTTTTTTAAGATATCAGTGTATCAGCACTTTAGTTACAGTACTTAGAGGTTTTATGTCAGCTACTTCTTACAAAGCTTTCATGATAATACTTTTCATTGGCACTGAATTTTCAGGTTTCAGAAGCTGTTCCAGGTGTGTCAGGGCCAGCTTTCTTGTTCAGCTGTGTTATCTGGAAGGAGAGTGGTGGCATGTAGTTAGACATCACCATTAGCTAATTCTATCCTTTATTAAAGCCTTTATTTTTCCTTGCTGAGGGTGTGTGTGTGTGTATTTGTGGATTTTGGGGTGATTTTTTGTTTGTTTTTTTTTTTTTTTTTTGCCTGTCAGTGTGGTTTTGGGGTTTTGGAGTTTCTGTTGTTTGGTTTGTGGTTGGGGTTTTTTAACTGAAATATTGGGATGTAGCCTGATGCATTCCACTTGTAAAAAATAACAAGGTTATGTTATAACCCAACAACAAAATCAAAGGCACATTGCCACTTAATAGGTATGAATTATTAATAGCATAACGTGAATCTGTGTTCTTGTGTTTCAGAGAAGTGTGATGAACCTCTGGTCTCAGCATTACCCCACTCCTCCTTCAGCAGCTCATCATCTATGACAAGCAGCTATGTACCCGGGTATGCCAAGTTAAACAAGAGAGGAGGTAAGGGGTACTCTCTACGTTAACGTTCAGATGTTAAAAAAGTAACAAATGGTACTTTCATATGAAAATGCTTTTATGTAAAATACTCATGTTTGCTTTAACAAAGTCTTTGATGTCTGACAGCTGTTCAGTGTATGTGACAGTAATAGCACTCCCTTGCACTGCATGGAGGAATGCACCACTAATAGCATATAGCATCATGGGCGTGTCAGTGGACTTGCATGATACAATTGACTTTAGTTAAAAAGGCATACCTGTGCTCATTGGGTAAATGGGCATTTGGAAGGTCATGATTGTTGGAGCAAACCTAAACAGCTTTGATGCACCTCGTTGATTTAACTTGTTTCCTGCATTAGCACAGACTGCTGCCGCTCAATGCAAAGCCCACCTCAGTTTTGTTCATTGGAAGAATAGGTGTGTAACTTTGGTCTACCTGGTATAATTATATCCTAGGGCTATGCAAATTTATGTCAGTCTGAAAACAAGTCTTTATCTTCACCCATTGAATTTTTGTAGATTTCTTTGATATTTCTAAATATCTGTATATACCAGTTTTCTTTATGTCTCATAAATAATTTTGCAGGAATTACACATTTAAACATGAAACTTCAGATTAACGGAATTAATATTCCAATTACTATTGATTCTTTTATTCCTAAATAATATCAATCTGAAAGTCCTGAAATCAAAAATTTCACAAATCCTTTGAATCAGTATCAAAATTTTATTTTCTTCCCAAAATACATGTCAGTGGTGTAATGAAATGACTAAACATAGAATTGAAAAATACTTTTGCTGTATCGATCAAGAGCAAGTTACTGTAGTCATGATCTTCTAAATGCTGAAGACCTAGGCAAAACAGCAGACTTGTAGAAGGTTGGCTTATTGGCAGTGCTGCTTTCATTTGTCCTGCTCTTGCAGGAATTCTGCTGATCCTTCATAGATACCATATTCTGCCTCCTAAGACTTGTGCTGGTTGTCTTGACATCGTCACACAGGAAGGACAAGCCAGCTCTGTCAAGCCAGCAAGCAAAATCCCTAAATGAGGAAGAACACAGGCTGGGCTGGGCATGGATCCACATAGAGGATGGGGATTGACATGTGACTCCCAGGTTCCAGGCAGGGCACCTGGGTCCCTCAGTGGGTAGTGCAGTTGTCTTGTTCATACTCTCAGAGTTGTGACATTGATCTTTGCTTATTCTTCTGCAACTACATTTGTCTGAATTCTCTGTGTGGTATTTGCATGTGTAGGGTGCTTGTCCTTTGTCTTTTTTGTTTTGTTCTTTGTTTTCTAAAATCAGTCTTAGTCTGCTCCCAAGGTTGCATTCTTTTAATGGCTAGTAATTGACCTGCATATGTTGTTTATAGCCCTGCTCCCTCTGGTACTGCCCTATGCTTCCAGTACCTCTGTGATTGTATTCCTCTACATTACTGGTTTTATTCTAGTTTGTTCTCTGTAGAACATCTACTACAGAAATATACCTGAATTGATACAGTGATAGTCACTAGTCCATGCTATCACAAAATTAAGTTAAACATAAAGCAGATTAGGCTGTGCTGACTGGATATTAGAGAGTTGCTATTACAGCTACACAAGCTGAAGAAATATTAAAGACAAGCTTAGAGAAAATATGACCCACAAGTTCTGGTGCTGCAGCCATGCAGATGTTTATGGAAAGCCTGTGGCCTGTCCAGGAGCATTGTCAATTTCTTTGGGTTTAGGCCTTTAGACTAGTAGAGAGCATTGTTAGTTGCTCCAGAAATTCAGAAGGCCATTTCTGAATGGCAGTAGATGCTGGTTTATGCCTGTTTCAGGGTTTTACTTCAGTAAACCTCTGTCACCTTTACTTGGCTACTTGCTTTTTAGTAGTTCTCAGGAGTGCCTGAACATGAGTTTTGATAGGCTATTGCACCTCCTAATTTGTTTTCAACTGTTCATTGTCTACATGAAAGAACTTAAGGAACAGTTGAATTCTGCTACATTGCTCATCCTTTAGGTTGAATTCTGTGTCTGATCACAGCTATGTTCATTTGTGTTCTGTTTTGTGCTCTGTAATAGGAAAAAGTGTCTAGAATGACTTTAATAAAATCTTTTCATCAGCTGGCTGTGCAGAATATTCAAATTGTTTTTAAATGTCTATTTCTCTTTCTAATTTACTTGACTGCTTTGTCTGTTGTAAGAGAAAGGCAAGTCACACATTCGGATTATTTTTTCCTTAATTATATTTACTCTCCCGTTTCTGACCCTTATAATCACTACAGTACTGTTTCTTTTAATGATGTTTCTTTAGCAATAAGGATCTACAGCTGCCGTTAATCAAACATTGGCTTAATTTTCACTATCAGAAGTTAATTTGAAATTTAATTGCACCTATTTGCTTAAATAGTAACTTCTTTAGACTGCTGTCATTCATCTTCTTATACCTATGAAGCCTGGCATACAGGTTTTCCAAAAGTGAAGCTTCAAATGTGTGTATCACCCAGTTTTGCTTTCTTAAGTCTAGTGACAGTAAGGGTACTGCAGAATTCAGGAATGTGTTCAACATGGGAAATCTGCCTTTGCTTTGTTTATGCTTCTGCTTCTACAAATGATGGGAAATAGCTCATTCTGAATGCTGTGCTATTTTACAACATCATGGAATTACAGATACCGCTAATCACACCAGTAATAAGAGAATCCTTTTTTTATTTTCTCTCCAAAGAGTCATTATCAGCTAATAGGTGCTGAAATCAAACGTGCTATTTAAACCACACTGTGCTCGAGTCAATTAATGGGAGAAACTTCCCCTCCTCCAGCCCTCAATCCTTTAAATTAAGGAAATATGCATTTGAAAATTCCAGTCTCTAACCCAAATTACCTTTTCTTGGCTGTTTTGGTGGCACTTCACTCCAGAGTGCCAAAACACTTTAGCAAAATGAGTAGTATATTTTATTCTGTTGATTAAAACACTGATCTATTGAACAGTCACATCATGTCAAGAAGGTTGCAGTTGTGGCTGCAGTTGTTCTGGTTAGTTTCCTGCTGTAAGTGTTGTAAGTGAAGGATGCATGTCAAAGAGTTCAGTATTTTTGGCAGGTTTTAGGAGGTTTCAGATGCAGAAATATCCACAAATTTAGTCCTAATATTTGCTGTCACTTTGTTTCCAAATCCCAAAACTAGTGATCTAGGCAAAAAAAAAAGAAAACAAACCCGAAAACTTCATGGAATGGTATTGATCTGGACGCTAAGCCTCCAGGGTGTATGTCTAGGGTAGTTTGCTATATCAGTATGTGAGAATATTTTCCATTTTCCATAGCTGTCTACTCAGAGCCCTGAAAGCCTTTGCTGACTTCTGGATTAATACGTACACTTGTTTCAAAGGAAATGCAGGTTTGGTGGACAGAGTAAACTTGATAAGTTTAAAATCTGTCTGCTTGGTGCTTTGTGTTCTTCTGCGTTGCCCCTTCTTCCTGCTCTGATCCTTATTACATGTTAGGGTAAGCAGAGAGAACAATCCTGACCTGCTTCATATTTTTTTTTTTGGGGGTAAGTTTTCTATTATGCTAATAACACAGAGCACATGTCAAACTAAGATTCAGAAAAGCACAGTAGCTTCCTCCT
>JASSUY010023188.1:0-22774 GCA_032466535.1 Forpus xanthops
ATTTTACTTTTACTATAGCACTCCATTTGGGGGTTATAGCTACCTCCTAACTGCAAGCCTGACAGCAAAAGAATGTAACAAATGCCTGACACTAATCAGGGAAGAGTACTTAAGAATAAATCACAGTTGTCAATCAAGGACTCTTTTGAGACAATAGAGGAAAATTAATTATGTGTAAGGTACGTATCACAGACAAATCCTACAGGAAGCCTACCTCACTCTGCTTTTTACTATTATAGTATCTATAGGTGTCTTTTGCTAAAAGATTACATCTTAACTCAGATATAGCGTGATCCAGCTTCAGAAGTCCCTTTACCTGATTCATATCTTATGTGGATGGCATTATCTATGTGTTGATCCTGTTAAAAATCTATGCTTTTACAGGAACCTGTAAGTATCTTCATATTACCATTCTGTATACTCGTGAAAAAACAGATCTGTCAGACAAATAGCATGATAGTTTGAACAGCATGGATCCCACAATCCTGGTCTTATTTTTGAGAAACTATTTAATAGAGTTTTGCAGGCAGAGGTTTTAGATGTTATGTTGTATAGACAGCATGTAACTAGACAATCCTCAAAGCAGAAAAGTATGTTACTCTTTTAAAAATGATACAGTATATTTTGATGATACATTTTGACCTGAGCATTATGTTAAGCTTAAGAGATTATCAATTACTATTTATATGTAAATATGCATACATAAGCTGTCTACTGGCTGTTGGTATAGTCACCGGTTTCTCAACCAGAGTATAGGGAAGTTGATCTTATTAGTAATACTAAGGTTTCTTGCAATTATTGTAGAGAAGGTAGAAAACCTCTCAAAGGTGCAATTCCTATCTAATCAAGGTCTCCTAATTGACCTAATGGAAATGAAGTATAATTATATCTGTGATGACTTTAATGCAGAAATAAGGCACTAATTTAAAACACTGGGTGGTAAAGCAGTAAAACGAGGGCATGGTAATTTCTGAGATTGGAGTTTGTTAGGTCTTGTCAGGTTGAGAGCTGAATACAAGCCCTTTGCGAGACTGAATTACTTGAAATTTTATGCTGTTTATCAGATCACTGGGGTCCAAACAATGTTCATACACCAGGAAAATTCATGTAGATCAGTGCATATTTAAAGAATGAAACAAGGTACCGCAAGATCTTACAGAAATGCAAGAAAAGTTATCCCCAGAATCTATGAGATTTCAGAAAATTCACTTACTCTATTATACATGAGTTAGTATTGCCTAATCACTTTTTTTAATTTCACTGTTCTACTTGTGAAATGGACGTTGCTGTATCTGGTGTGCTGCACTGTAGAGAAGGGCATGATCTGAAATTCGATCTGTTTTATCAAGCTGTGGAGCTAGATCTTCATTTGAAATCTATTTCCATACATTTGTATCTGAAGATTTGGAAGTGTTGCTGAGAAGGCTTTTACGTTAGAAAAAGTGATGGAGACTGTTAATAAAGGGTCACTACAGCTTGTCAGATTGCTTGCACTAAGAAGTTCATAGAATCATAGAATAGTTAGGGTTGGAAAGGACCTTAAGATCATCTAGTTCTAACCCCCCTGCCATGGGCAGGGACACCTCCTACTAAACCATGTCACCCAAGGTTCTGTCCAACCTGGCCTTGAACACTGCCAGCGATAGAGCATCCACAACTTTCCTGGGCAACCCATTCCTGTGCCTCACCACCCCAACAGTAAAGAATTTCTTCCTCAGATCCGATCTAAACTTCTCCTGAGTTGAATGCTGAATATGGATTAACGGCCAGTAGTAGAGAGCTTTGTGAAAGATAACTTTTTTCCCCTAATTTAATGGTGGTCTTTTTAGTAGAATTAAAGATCCTTTATTAAATATGACCTGTATGTAGAAAAAATTAACACCTTACATTAGAATATTAATGGCAAGTCTTGGAGCTTACCCCGTTTGTGTTTGCCTGTGTCTGTGGTGCAAAAGACCTTTGTGCTTCAGAGATGTAATAATATCAAAGATTTCTCAGAAAAAAAATTTTATCTTCCTCTGTAAATCACTTTGATCTAAAGACATATCATGTCTCGTTACAGGCATTTATAATTTTCTCCCTATAAGTAGCTGCAGTGATATTTTAGAATAATTGCTGAGAAAGAAATTCTTAGCCCTTGGCATGTGCTCCAGCACTGGCCATTCTTCTTTTAGTGATTATCTGTCATATCTGTGTAACCAGAATGACTTTTCAAAAGCTGTGTAGGCGAACAGAAGCACAAAGACAAAGTGAGGTCTGAAACAGGTTCTTAACACTTAAGCAATTTAAATCTTTAGCAGATCACATGATCCTCATCCATCCAGATGTGTCAGTCTCTTGCCTTTTCAAATTGTGTGGTCACTCATTTGCTCTAGCAAGTTACATTTCATGGAAATTTCCTATGAAATAAGAGAGAAATGGAAAGCTGACAGCCTGGGAAAAAAAGCACAGGTGCACAAAAAGAAACAAAAAACTACCTTATGGAAAATCTAAGGCACACGTTTGGTACATCTATATCTACAGCAAACAGATCTAGGATTCTACATGAAAATCTTGTTCTTGACATTACTGCTTAATTACTCATCTTCATCTAGATTTGAAATGTTGGGTGCATTTGATACCTGATCACCTTAGAGTCAAAAGAATTTCAGTGTAGAAAAAGGGAATAATACATTCATGTCTAAAAGCTTGCTACCTCTTGGTATTTGCTGAAGCAGCTAGTCTGGAGCAGTACTTTTTCACAGAGGCTGAAGAAACATTGTTTGGTGCGTTTCTTTACTCAGAAATAGATAAAGATTTAGCATTTTCTACATAGCTTCATTAGGAGAACCTACTTACTCTCTCTCTCTGTCTGCCTGCTCTAAATACTGTGGTCTGTGCTTTGCAAAACAATTTTAGACAAGTACTTCACAGTCTGGCTAGATTACTTCATGCAAAGAAGACACTACCCTTGAGCAGCAAATTAAGGTAGTGAATGAATCTCCTCTCCTATGTAGTGGAGGATAAAATGGGAGGTAGTTATGAGTATTTAATTCCCCTTTCTATGTAAAGAGTGTTAAGCTCTTCAGCAGGGAACCACATGGGTGTGCAATTTTCTATGCTGGTGGTAACAGAATAGAAAAAGAGAATAAAATTGCATGGGCCTAAAGGCTGTCTCTTGTGCTTCATTCCTTGAGAGATTAGGTTGTAGTGATGGCTGGGATACTAGGCTGCTTCACTCTCAGAGTAAGTGGCTAAAAAACTCCTACAGTTCTGTTTGTAGGATTGTAAATTTCATTCAATTGAGTGGGAAAAAGGAAAGAGGAGGGATAAGTGCTATATAAGATGCTATATATGATGAGATGGTGTACGATTTCTCTGGTCTTTCTTTTCTGAGTCTGAAGTAAATATAGGATACATGAACTAGGAGCTTAGCCTCAGGGCTTTAGTTAAATTCACTTCCTTTGAATGCACTCCAGATGTGGGTAACTGCTCCCTGGCCTTCCCTTGACAGGTCTTTTCTGGGATCTGAAGACTGTGAAAAGTGACAGTGTGAGACTACTGGAGGCAGAAATCAGTAGACCTTTATATATAAGGATCTCTAACCCACCAGGCCTGGCCAAAGTATGGAGAGATTAGATTGCATAAAGAAAAGACAATAGAAATCATACCCTCCAGAGTAGTTGAGGATATTGAGATGCAAGTTTCTGTGTCCTGAATTCATAGTATTTTGTTCTGACGCCAGGGTATTGATTACTCATCACTATTCCTGTCAGGAAGTGGTTGCTTTCACAACTGTGTGCGCCAATGGCAAAGATCTCTATGCCTCATTGTGCCTGAAATGGCTATAAAACGGGCTTTGTTACCCACCATTGTTACTGTGATGGTAGCCAAGTGACGACTTTACTGTGTTTCACAGAGATGGATATCACAGTTTATTATTGCTTGATGCTAAATTGAACTATGCAGTGGTCAACTGGTATCACTCCTCTGTGTCCAGGTTTGCTATTATGTCTGCAAACATAGGAGAGGTAGATGATCTATGGATGTATGCCTGTTTATTTCTTGAATATTAGGAGTCTTGCCATTTGCTCTTTCCTTTTTTTTTTTTTTAATTTATTTATTTTTTTTTTTTTTAGATTTGATCTGTGGACTGTACATCACATATAAGACCTTTCTCTTTCTGTATTTTTTATCATGCCTGTTACGGGGGAACTCATGCTTCTTGACTTAAAAAGACATAACTGAATTGTCAGGGCTTGTGAATACTGTAGGGATATGCATAAAGGTTTCTTTGCATTATTTCAATGAATTATTTTTTTAACTGAGGTGTTGGTGTTCATCAAACAAGAACTTGAATCTCTGTGAGATACTTTACATAATACTTTAGTTCACACTATGACAAAAGTGAGAGACCAGGATATATTGCAAGGTAAACAATTACTTTTCATCCCTAGTGTTTTCCCATGTATCTTTACGTAATATGTACTACTCATATGCAAAGATACATCCAAGTGTTATCACTGTCTCCAAAAGCTGCTGCTTTTCCTTTATTATTCATTCAGAAATGCAACTATCTGGCTAGAAGTGTTTTTATTGCAGAAATTCACTCATTGCTTTTTTCCCAACACTCATTGATTTTTTAAACAAATGGCAGGGTGGCACCACTTTACAGACAACTTGAGGCTGTTAGTTCAAATCCAAATGTTTAGCTGATTCATTCAGAGATCACCTCAAGCTGAACTGGAATATTTTTTCCCCTGAAATTGTTAATCTGATTTTGCATAAATTTGTGCATTGCTTTCTGTTGTTTTTTTTTTTTTTTTTTTCCCCTAAAATGCTGTTGTTTCATTTTATTACTAGAAGGAAAGGAGTAAGCAAGATTCAAAGATGATGATTACTTTTAAGAAAACTATTAATCTACTTGAGTTATTAAATTCCAAAAACGTACATAAAATTTGGAAAAATCATCTGTTGGAATGAGTCTTGGGCTGAAGTAGTCAACATTTTTTTTCAAGAAAATATCTTTCTAGGTCAGCATTATTCATTCATTAAATGATCTTTATGGGGACAACTAAGTGTCATCTTTTAAGCTCATGTATGTATATATCTGGTTTAAGATATAAATACCAAGTCTTCTATAAGCAAAAAATGCAGCAGATGCATATGCATATGCTTTTTCACATGCAGTGAAAAATACATACAGAGTGAAACAGTTTCTTACAGAAATGAGAGCTATGTAAAAGGAGTGGGTCAGTTTTGGTGAACACACTATTCTGAAATGAGTTCTCATCCAAGATTATTTTACATGCAGCACGAAAGTGTCTTTTTTTGCTCATTGCAGGGCAGAGTTGGCTCTTCTGACATCTCAATTTCAGCTTCCCATCTAATGAATCAATTTTTCTCACCTTTCCCACTTATAATTGTTTTCTATCTTTGTGTTTTTTTTTTTTTTTTTTTTTTTTTTTTTTTTTTTTTTTTTTTTAATCCAAGCTTCTTATCATAGAGTAATCACTATCAAGAAAATCTCCCTTAAAAATATGGCCATGTAAAGTGATATAAGCTGTGGCCTTTGAGCTTTTATGTTGGAGCATCATATAGGGACTGCAAACTTCTTGTTTTTTATCTCCTTTTATATTTCATTTAGGCTTGACTCCTTGGGCTTTGGTGTGGGTGTTTTTCTACAATGGCTTAAGAAAATTTTCAATCCCTTCTTATATATTTGGAAATTCTCTTTGTTGCCTGTATGAGACTTCTCCCATCTCTTTATTCAAATCCTTCTTGAAGGCATGTTTTTCTCTAGTCAGAAATGGTCAGTCATTGTAAACAGGTCATCACCACTGTGTAAACTAATAAAAAAAAAACATAGTCAGGTGAGGTGAATTGGTAGAATCTGGAGAAGCTTTAAAAATTCAGTTCCTTATGTTAAAGTATACTTCTCTTGAAAGAATCTGTGCAATAAAGAGAAGCAATTGCAGAATATTCTTTCATTCATACTCCTGTGAGCAATTGTGGATGCCCACACTGATTTTGGCAAAAGCTTTCACTTGTTTACTTCAGAATAGAGGATTTTTGAGTGGCCAGAGGAACTTAGCTTTGCTTTTCTAGTGCAAAGAAGGAGGCAATGAATCTCCTGAGCTCAGAAAGACCATCTCTCAAAAATGCTGCAACATGGAAGTTACAGCAGTTATTTGATATATGATTAAATTCTGGTCATGGATCCTGGTTTGAGGTTGACCTGTTAGAACACTGTCTTTATTTGCACAAACATATTTCTGTAACATGGGAGAGCACAGAGCTGCATAAGTCTTGAGAAGAGTTCTTGGATACTTGAGAACTTCTAGTTAAACATTTTCTTAAGTTACCTTGCTACTAATTTAGGAGCTTAATTTTGAGTGCTCAAGTTAGAAAACCTGGCTCTAAATTGCTCTTAATTAGGAATAGTAGGCTTACAAAAATCTGATATCAATGTGAAATTTCTTTGCTTCTAAAACTAGAGAGGCGAAAATTCATGTGGTTATTTCCCTGCCTAAGGCATGTTCTTCTATAGTCCCATTATTTCTGACAAACGTGCTAAAAGATCCCCCAAGATAAGATGAGAAATTTTTTCAATCAATATTCTAGTATTTTAAAGACTTAACCTTTAGCACTTGGAAGTCTTATCTAGTTCTAAATCTAAATCTTTCGCAATTCAGGCATCTTACTGTTTGCAGTACTAATCATCTTGGACTGCCTAAGATATGTCCTGGAATGAAACTAGTTCAGTCTGTGTCAAATGTTGAATTGTACCTAGTCATATATGCCATTCTTAGTGCAATAATAACACATTCAGATTTTTTATGAATATGAATGCTATTTTCATTTCTCATAGCTTTTTCTTCTGTAATATAAATAATTCAATTTCCTTTGTTTTCTTTCTTTTGCAGTCTTACAGTTCTTTGCCTTATTCTTCACTAGACCTCCTCCAACCTTTCTGCTTCCTTCTGATAGCACTCCTTAAGTCTTTCAGAGGCTGAGCAGGAGGAATCAAACATTTTACTGCCTCTTCCCTTTGCTATACATGTCAAGGGAAAATGTTAATGAGAACTGGATTAAACTGAGCTATACTGTATTATTTGTTCTTGTTAACACCTTACTCATGACAGCTATTGATAAATTCCAGATTGGGAAATACCATTTCACACTGATACCACGTAAGAAAAGTTGTATAGTATTTGATTTCATGTAATAACATTCAGTTATTTTATCAATTTTTGTCAAGTGAATTATGACAAATTAAGTGTTGTATATGAAGTTTCAAAGTTTAAGCAGCTTTATAAGCCAGCATTTAATCAATAGCAGTAACTAATGGCCCCTACTTCTACATTGGTGACAAGTAGGGCTGGTAATGGTTGGAAAATATGTACTAGATATTAATGTGTTGGAGGAAGTTTTACCAATTCAGATTGTAATGCTGAGTAATTACTGTTGCCTTTAGTATGTCAAGATGTTAAATTTCTTTCAGGAAAATACAAGATCAGCTGTGGGTGTCAAATATTTCTTTGGATGCTAAATATTGAGTAATTAGGAAATAAATCTAATGGAAGTATGTTTAGAAAAAATATTGTATCTTCACTGGGGAAGAGAAAATTTCTTGTCATAGCAGGTAATTTTGTAAAGTTTGATTGAGTGTTAACCTGCAAATAGACTCAATCTAACCTCTGTGAAAGCCATTTTGCACTTTTTTTCTCATGGTTTTATTCAGCAGAACATCTGGTACGTTTGTCTTTACCATATAACTTAATATATAGGTCTTAGCTTAAAAACAGTTATTTTTGAGTTTGAGCTGAATTTAATTGCCTATTTTTTTATAAAAGAGTATTGGAAAAGAGGAAAACAAATACAACTGCTTTTGTTTCAGAATACCAGAAGAGAACATTTGCATATGCAGAGGTTTTGAATGTTATGAAAATCTCACTAGAGAACCAATGTATAGAGCTGTCTCATGATCATAGAATCATAGAATCATAGAATCATAGAATAGTTAGGGTTGGAAAGCACCTTAAGATCATCTAGCTCCAACCAAACTACCAGGGGCAGGGACATATCTCACTAAACCATGTCACCCAAGGCTACGTCCAACCCGGCCTTGAACACTGCCAGTGATGGAGCATTCACAACTTCCATGGGCAGCCCATTCCAGTGTCTTTACCTTACAGTAAAGAATTTTTTCCTCAGATCCAATCTAAACTTCCCCTGTTTAAGTTTGAACCCGTTACCCCTTGTTCTCTCACTACAGTCCCTCATGAAGAGTCCCTCCCCAGCATCCCTATAGTCCCCCTTCAGAGCACTTCATTCACTGAATCCTCTTGGTCAGGCAGTCTGTAACAGATCTCCACAATAATCTCTCATCACTGCTCTTTTTAACCCTGACCCACAAACTCTCTGTAGACTGCTCACCTCTCCCCAGACAGAGTTCCATTCTCTCCAGGCTATCCCTAACATAAACAGCTACTCCCCCTCCCCAAATATCAGGCCTGCCTTTCCTAAGAGCCAGTAAGATTCCATTCCAACACACCAGTCATCGGAACCATTTCACCATGTCTCTGTGATACCTGTGATATCATATCCCTGTAGATGTGCACACATCTTCAATTCCTCTTGTTCCCCATGTTACGGGCGTTTGTATAAAGGCATCTGAGACAGCTCCAATTGATGCCTGCTCATTGGCTGGAGCAGCTGAAGTGTCTCTACACTACTCCAACCATTTACTGTAGGTGCTGGCAAGTGACTGGGTGTGTTGGGATTGAATGATGCCCCCCTCTCCCAGCACATCTAGTTTAAAGCATCCTTAACCAGTCTGGCAAGCCTACTACCAAATCCACTCTTCCCTTTCTTTGTGAGATCAGCTCCACCAGCACCCGGTAGACCTGGCCTACTAAATAATGTGTTCAAGGTACCCAAACCCCTGATGATAGCGCTACCCTTCTAACCATTTATTAACCTGACCAATCATCCTAGCCTTTTTAAGTTCCTGTCCTGTATCCTGGAGAGTTGGTGAAAAGGCAGTCTGAGCTCCAGAGCCCCTAACCACTTCTCCCAGAGCTCTGTAGTCCTTTTTTATGTTCTCTGGACTACTACTATCTATATCAGTAGAACCCACATGGATCACTAGAAGTTGGTAATAGTCAGTGGGACTGACTAGAGCAGGCAGCTTCTCTGCAACATCCCTAATCTGCGCCCCTGGTAGGCAACACACCTCCCTTGAGCTTGGGTCAGGCTGACAGGTGGGTGCCGCTCTTTCTTTCAGAGTAGTGACCCCCACTACTATGGCTCGCAGTAGCGATCTTCTTTCCCAGTGCATCAGCCAGTTGTTCCTCGTGTGGTTCCTGGTGTGGTTCCTGGTGGGAGTGTGGTTCCTAATCAGCCCCCTTCAGGACAGCAAAGCAGTTCTGAGTAGGAACAAGAGATTTAGGAGGAAGCCCCTTGCTTTTAATTGTCCTCTTCCTCCTTTTTTTTTTTTTTTTTTTTTTTTTTTTTTTCTGTCACTGTTTCCCAGCTTCCTGGATTACTGGCCTCCTTTCCCGCATGAACATCAGTAGATGCTTGAGGCCGCTGCACAGTCTGGTCCTTGATTCAATACTATAACATCACTGATAATGTGGTGGTTTTTTATTTAAGTAGTCACGTGTGTAGTGTAGCCGTTATAATTGGAAGTTCTTTGTTGGCTATCTGGAAGTGCATGTGTACCACAATGTTTTGGGAGATTTCAGATCTTACAGAAATGGTTTTGCCTGATTGCCTGCTAGGTCCTTGCTAGGGGGACCCTCTGTTGTTCTGACCACCACTCTGATGTTAGTTATCTTTAAATCTTGTGTTTTATCAGCTAGAAAGTATGAGACACATGAATATTCTTTGGATTCACTAAATAGAGTTCTGAAAAGGATTAGAAAGTATATACTGGTTTTGACCCAGAAAGGAAAAATGCACTGATAATACCTTGTGTTTAATATAAGACTAACAAAAAAACAAACAAAACCCCCAACCCCAACCCAAAAAAAAAAAAAAAAAAGAAAGGATTTGAATCAAATAGGTAACACACACTAGGAGCTGGGGTGATTAATACCACATTGGGAGGATATAAGTAAGGAGCTGCATTATTTTACAACTGGAAGAGAAATATGTTTCCACAAGGTTTCCTTGCTGTTCTTACATATTTTCATATGATTTCCCCTGAGGGGCATGTTGATAGTCCTGAAAATATATAGTTCAATAAAATGTGGAAATACATAATGAAGATACTAATTTTGTAGGAGTTTATGAGAGTTAGGAACAGAAACATCTCTTATTCTAAAAGGATAATATACAAGTATTTAAAATGTGAAGAAATAGAGATACAACGTAAGCCATTCTTTATCTCAACAGCCCTGAAATGAGTCTTGAAGAAACATTATTGTCTTTTTTTTTTTTTTTTTTCCTGGCTTTTCTTTTCTCCCTATTGTTTCAGTGCAACAAAAGAGCTTAAATGGCACTAAAAGGAAGTTTTAGGATATTTCCCTCCTATTTTTACAGAGTTCGAGGAGCCACTGTTTCTGATTATCAGTTAAAAATTACAGAAATATCTTGATTGCATGCAAATGTGTGACTGTGTGGAAATTTACCATCTACTGTTTCTTGGACTTCTTGATAATTTTAGAAATTAACTCTTGCTGGTGTGCTCTTTTATTTCATTCTCACTTTTTAAACAAACTTTGCATTGGTGTTCACATCTAGTAATTGCTACCATTTGAAAAAGCACTTCTCAGGAGCTCCAAAACCATTCTATCCCAAAATTTATGGCCAGAAATTGTTCCCCCAAAATATCTTTCTGCTATAGAGCTGTACTTGTTTAGAAAACATTTAGAATTGTCTTGGAATGAGCTCAATTTTAAATTACTGTACTAAATAATTTCAGCGAAAGTTTTCTATAAATGTCCCTGTATTTTAATGCCCTGCTGATTTTATCTCCTTGTGTACTGTTTGCCAGATAAGCCAATTGGCCACATCTTCAAAATACTGTTTATTGCATTTGTGTTCCTTTTCTTACTGAAGTTCATACTTACTAGCCCCACTGCATGCATAATGGTCTCACTGAACTTAAAATTTACAGCACCATAACTGATATCATCACTGATTGTGTTTCTTTTTGCTAACAACTGGTATTTCTCATTCTTGATGGTGGTTTAAAAAAAAAAAAAATCAAAGCTTTAAAAAAATCAATCCATTTGACTGAGAGCAAATGTTATTGGCACAAGAAGGTTTTAAAAATATCAAGTATTTACCTGTTCTCTTTTTTAATCTTCCTCTCTTTTTAAAAATATGTTTAGAAAAAAATAATTTCATAAAGTAGTTTACACCTCTTGTCAAAAGGGTAAGCTTTCAACTATGATCTGGGACAATACCTGATGCTCTTGAAGTATATCATAGAAAGAGTCAACATCATTCCCTCTGATAGATGCTAGTTAATGTGTCCATGAACATCTATTCACGTACATTATAGCTTCTTTTATTGCTCCCTGTTCCTAGCTTCCAGCTATCTAATTAATTTGATAATGTAAGACTTGACAGGTGGTTTTAATTTTCTGGACCACTGAGAGGGAGACGTATGATTACAGCCAGGGAATACAAATATCACCAAGATACTTATTTTAATATGATAGGTTTGGTTGGTTTTCTTGTAAATGTGTCAGGATAATTCACTAATATGCAATAAACAGGGACAAGGGATTTAAGCTGTTCATAAGGTCAGGTTATCTGACTAGTAGGATAAGAGTGCATTTTCAAAAGAATAATTTTCCTATGTACTTTTCCTGTCTTATGATTTTTGCTCTGAAAAATATTTTTTAAAGGACAAATGTCATGCTTGAGTGTTTTTTGATACACTAGCAAGTTTCTTGCAAATTGGAGACCTTTGTTTTAATAAACATTTCTCTGAAAAGGGGACAAAAGAACTTTAAAAATAATACCTAAATAGTACAACAGTTACAGAAATGCTAACACCAAGTTAAATAAATGCTATTCTGCCTCCCATCCATAACAGTGCCATCATTTTTGCCTGGATGTCCTTGAATATCTCACAGTGCTAGAATGACAAACTGGATAGTTATACATGTTTTGCCCTCACTGTTGTATTAGTGGATTATCTTGCAGTTTTGGATGAATTTTAACTTAAACATGCATGAGAGGCAAGAAAATATTTCATTCTAGCTGATAGAAACTTGAGATATGACATAGATCCAGTGGCAGCCTCACAAAATGTTAATGTTGGGGAGGTGGGGGAAGAGAGTCAGGTTTAGGTGAAAGGTTCCTAAAATTAGATCTCTTGATTTCTTGCATATTTCAAAATTCACTAAACCATCTTTCTTTCCCCAGTATAGCTCTACACTTAAAGCAGAACTCAAGAATGATAGATTTTATCCAGTTTCATATTTCAGAAACCTAGATTCAAAATTATCTGATAAGGAAATATTTTGGCAGCAGCCTTATTTATATTCCATTCTCTGTACCTAGGTAAAGCTCCCATGTGTGCCTTCTGACTGAAGTAAAAAGAATTAAAATGGAAATACTACTTATAGAAAGCATCAGAGTATCAAAAAGAAAAAATAATGACAGTAACATTCATATAAGGTTTGACTTCATGAGTCTTGTCCCTTGCTTGGTGACCTGGTTGCTTACCCATTGCATGCAGTCATTTCAGTATCTCAGCTTCAGATATCCTTGGAAATTCTTGTTCATTCCTAGCATTGTGAAAAAAAGGAGGTGTCAGTCCTGGAGCAAATTGTTTCTTACGAAGACTTAAGGAGTCAGTCAGGATGACAGAGGGGTCTTGCTAAGCACTGCCACAAGAAAATGCATTGGAAGTTCATCCTCAAAGTTGAAGACTTCTGTGTAAAGAGATAGGTTGGGAATGTAAAAGACTATGTAGAGAACGATAAATAGGCTTTTCTGAGGGGAATCTTAAAACTTACATCCTTCAGCTGACTCCTAGTGGACAGAGATTTATGCAATAGTGACCCCTGAGGTCAATAGGTAGTTGGACTGGGATCAAGACATCACCCTTCAAAGTTGCCTACAACATCTATGTAAGTAAATGATGCTCAAAGAGATTATATAATCATTTGGCTCCTGCCAAGACCTCCAGCGCAACAGGAGGGATCCTCTGATCTCTCCACCTCTATGGCCAAATCAATAACAAATGGTTCTTTAAAGGCATAGTTACAGTTTGAATTGTCTATGTCTCTTCAGTGAGCCATTTCTTCCCATCTCAGAGGCAAGGAGGCAAATGCATGGTTTTATTTTCTATAAAGGGGCACATTGATTTTGAAGCTTAATAGTTGGAATAATGTTCATGATAAAGTTGGGTGTTGTCTGCTTTTATTGTATCAGTAATGTCCCCTTTGAAATACTTGAAATGTCAGGAGGCTGGCACACTGAGAAGGAAGAGCATTCTCTCTCTCTCTCTCTCTCTATCTATATATCTTTCTTCAGTGGTTTTATAAATTTTACTAAGCAAATCTGAAAATTTAGATCTGATACTCCTGGGTGGATAGTACAACACTTATGCAGCACATGCATCTTGCTCAGAATAGTATAGAAGGTACTGTTGTTGGTCTTGTAACAAACAGCAACTTCTTGCGGTTTCTTATTTCAACGTCAGCAATCTGAAAATACATGAAATGTCTGTTTTTCTCTGGTGGTGTATGAGAAACTAGCTTATGATAGTCTTTGTCAAGTCATTACTTACTCTGTGTCTATAATTCTGCAAAACAAAAAGATTGAGAGGTCAAAAATACCGAGGGGGCAGAATAACTGCTTCAAAAGCAGCCTTAAAGAGACATGGTGAACTCACATGGATATTAACACGTCTTCAAAAATCACTGTATGATATTCTAAAGCATGAGATATGACTGAGTCAGGTAAAATCTCCATCTTCCAGTCATTGATTCCTCCCACTCACTTTTTTTCCAAGCATCTCTGACTTTCATTGCCTATTCTGTGTTAAACGTAAACCAGCAGCTTTTTTTTTGGAGCTTGAAATAACATGGAAGACAAAGGTTCTAATTCTCAGTTGTGAACTGAGAAGCAGATGAATGCTAGAAAAAAAAAAAAAAAAAGATTTGAAAAAGTAACAAGAAATTACAGAGAATTCATATGTTAAAATTTCAAGGCTATCCTGTAAGTATCTTCTGAAGCACGGTTTCTGTTGGTAAACAGATGGAGAAGAGAAAAAAACCTGCAGGAATTTAAGATGTGAATGATGCATATATTTAGTGTCTATGTAAATGCTATTGCATGAGGAATCTAATTAATACTAATTATAAAAATAGATTTCTGTTTTCATTAATTCATTAACAAGCATATAAATAATATTTTTATTTTGAGATAAATAGTTACTTAATATTGACATGGTAACCTCACTCTGCAAACTGAAGCTGTAAAATCAATACATAGTACAACACCACTATTTTCACTAAACTCAGTTTATTTCTCCTTTTTATGGAATAGTAATTAGTTAAGCTGTCTTTAAAATGCCCATATGAGTCTACAAATATTAAAATTTTAATATTTTATATACTTATATGTGGGTATGCATCTTGCAAACAGTGGATTCCCAACGAGCCAGATCCATGATCCAGGCCTCTGTGAGGGCATGGAAGCACATCATGGGCCCCAGCAAGAAGGAAGTGAAACAGCTGAAGTAGCAAGTTGTCATGGGTTCAGCAGCAGCAGTCATTTTCCTCTTTTTCGTAGTAGCTGGTGCAGCACTGTGTTTTGGATTTGATTCTCCTCCCCATCCCCCTGGGACTGGGGAAAAAAGAGAGGGGAGTGAGTGAGAGAGCAAAATTGTGTGGCATGAGGGCCTTAAGCCACAACACAAGTGAAAAGGATGTTGCAGTTTGAGACCCGGATCTGGGCTGTACCTGATGTAAATGGGAAGGACCAATCAGAATCTGTAAAAGGACATGTGAATAGCACATGAGTGAAAGGGAGGAGTTTTGTTATATAAGGTGAACTTTGTAAGCAATAAACGGTTTCTGCTTGATTCACATTGGATTGCGTGAAGAAGTCCATAATTTCTTCCTTCATTTGTAGAGAGAAATAGTGTAAGATGATACCTTCCATTGAGTTTTACAAAATGAAAAACCCAAGCCCTGTTTAAAATTTGTTTCATAGCTGGCATTTCTATAACATCACATCCAATTAAACAGCTGAATTACAAAGGAACTAACAATAAGACTATAAAAGAACAGTCTAATTGGGTTATAAATTTGCTTAAAAGCTGATTGGCCTTCTCTTGTCTCATCCCCAACAATAAATTGGAAGGTGTGCGTTAAAAATCCACACACTTTCATAGTGATGAGTGTATACAATGAATCAACAAACCTAAAACTATTCAGTTCATTTTCTTCATCTGTTTCTTCATATAGATGTTACTAGATACATTATCTTAATGGCTCACCTAATCACATAACTTGAATTTCTGATTTTGCCTGATGACAATTCATTCACGTCTTTTGTGAAACAATTATACTGTGGATGTCAGGGCAACATCTTTGATTTGAATTGCATATATGTGGCTTAAGAACATAAAATTGCAGTACATTATAATGAAAGCTGTAAAATATAGCAATCTAATTAAGGCAGCCTCCTATCTTAAAGTAAACAGCCCCAAAGTGATAGAAAACATAGGGGAAAAAGTGCTGCCTTACCTTCATGAGAAAACCTACCTCCATTTTTGCATTTACAATAGGAAGGCTTGGGGAGTTATTTGCTCACTTTCTGCCTCTCTATTGGTGCATGCACTCAAAAAGCCTGAGTGTGATTTGAGCCAGGAAAAATATTTGCTATCTGTATTTCTGTGAAAATGTCACAAATAGAGGTTTTTTTTCAGAATCAAGAAACCCATGGCTGGTGGCTTTGATCAGTAAACCTGACAGTGTTGCACAAGGGACATCAGGGTTCTTTTTCCCGATGTGAAGCATAGAAAAGAGGTCACTAGGGAGACCAGAGGCAGAAACAAAATTGAATTGAGGTCCCTAGTTCATTGTACTGCTTTTTATTTACTTGAAAACTCAGAAATCAGAGGATAAGACTTTGCCCTTGGATTTCAATTCACTCTCTACCTACACTGACTGACCACAGCAACAGGCTTTACAAACTCTCTGCGTTGTGAATTTGGCTCTTTTGTCACCTGAATGGTGGATATTTTATGTTGCAGGCATGATAAGGCAGCTCTGTGAGAATAGGGATAAAAGAGGTTGTAGAAGAAATACTATCTTGTTAGGCAAGTAAATATCAATGGAGCAACAAACCGGATGCCATGCAGTGATTTCTTTGAGTCTGAAACAGAAGCAGACAATGTGAAGTGAAATTCAGCTTTTCTGTCATGACTTGTATTTGTTGACTTGTGGAATACCTCCTAGATACAATCCTCAGTGAGCAATTTCAGCTAGATTTAGGCTGAGCAGTTAGCAAGCATAACTACATTTCCCGTGTTCTTCATTCCCTAGCCACCTCTAAGCTCCTGGAATAAGCTGCATGTCTCCTGTGGGAATCAAGACAGGGGGAAGGACCTCCCACTGCAGAGAGCTGTAGTTTTGGTGGAAGGCAGGGTTGATGGCATGTACTTGGAAGCACTCCAAGGCCCTGGAATTTCTCAGATCTTATTTCTTAGCTATCATTTGGAGGAGAGAAATTCACCTGCAGTGCATGGTGTACCTGCTAGATGCTGTGTTTCCACACATTTCTTTTGAGTTAGAGAGAATCTGCAGCAGGGCAGGGAGCTGTCTTGAATCTCTACGTTTATGGCTTCTTGTTTCGGTGGTGTGTGCAGGCTGTGCATGACATCACACTTTAGCATGTGAGATCCTTCTGCCTCTAAAATAGCATATCAAAGTGCATTTTTGCATTTTTGGATGCCAGAATACAGGCTTCCAGGAGCATTTTAAATAGCCTGATTGATATACCCCTCCTGGCCTACAACTGTTTTTTCCAAAGGGCACAGGTTTCTTGTAGGTTCTGTATAATGGCTGTAAGTCCTATGTTTATGCCTTGAAAGCTTTAGGATGCTTTCATTGTCATTCAACATGCATATTTTGACACCAGAATTGTGCTTTTCTGTGTTGCTGAGACACCATTTACTTTAGATTTTACCTTCCTGTACCAACTATAATTATTTTTCAGTAGAGCCAAAAAACTCAGTTCAAGCATATGAACCTGCTTCTCTGAAACTTGTTATAACAGTATTGAAGCAGGGCTCTTATGCAAACACTCCCCCAGAGTGTACCAGGTAGGTAAGAACTAGATGGTTTTGTGGGTGATCATGCTTGTCCATCCTGACTTAACTAAAGCAGAGGGAATTTCTGTTTTCACAGACAGTGGTTATGAAGTCTGGAGGCTAATTGAGTTCTTGATTTGTAAAACAAAAATATCTAAGAAAATCAGACATTTTTCTTTTGTGTTCTATTGTTATATTTGTAGACATGAGTACTGAAAAATTTGTGACCAAATTTGATTGTAGAGTTTACCTGTGGGTTAACTTCTGTAAGTTAATTTCTCTTTCTTAATTGTGCTCTGTGGTGTGTTGCCTAATTTACACAGCAATACATTTATTGGCTGCGGAAACCTCTCCAACAGAAGACTAATCACTGGCAAGAGTTGCCTGGCTCACTTGGATTCTAAATAATGTATGCACCTGACTGCATAAGTAGCCTTGTCACATGTAAATCAGTGTTGTGGCAGGAGAAACAATCATTCTCCAAATGTTTGTGCAAACAAAAAGGAATTTCCAATTTGGAAATGGAAGCAGCAACACTGCTGCTGTAACTGCCTGACATTGGCCAGTTGCTGTGTTTTCTGCTTGTTCTGGATAACTAATGCTTTTTCATTGGTTTGGACTTCCTATGTGGTTTAGTTTTGTTTTTTTGTTGGGCTTGTGTTGGTTTTTTGTTTCTTTTTCACTGCCTATCTTGATTCATTTTTATTATCTTTTTCATATTATGCTTCTGACTGGCTGTTTGTCTTCCAGCTGTCTAATGTCAGTTTTGAAAATACCCTTATGCTATTTGACGGACGCTAGAGAAGTGTTGTACCTAAGAAGAGCCACTGCAGAGCACTATCTTTACACATGACAATTCATTCTGCCTTACACAATATCCCAGCATAAATTTTATTTCAGTAGACTTACTCCTGATTTATACCGGTGTAATTGAGAGCAGAATGTGAAATTGTAATATATCAAAATGTAAATGCCCCAAACAGATATCTGACCTGCCGAAAAAAAAGCTTGGAATATTTGGAGGACTTTGGATTGGTTTCCTTAGTGTCTAGTTCAGTAGGATTTTGTGTATCAAGAGCTACACTGTGTTTTCTGAATGTTCATGTACAAACTTTCAAGGTGGATTTCTGGCCCTCTGGAGTAGATAGCATTAACATTAGCCAGAAATTGGGCAGCCAGCTCACAGCACAAACGTATACACATGCACACAAATATGTTTATTATTGGTGATTCTTCTTTCAGACCAGAGTGTTAACTGTAAATAGCAGATTGACCTAAGAAACTTTCAAGCAGATACTCACTGCTTTATACTTTTCCGATCATGCCTAGAAGAAGAGATTAGAGAAAATGAGATTTCTTCTCAAGCAAGTGTGAGCAGAGGAAGCCATAGAGAAAAAACAGCAGCCTCAGAATGATGCTGAAACATCTCAGATGCTATTTCTGCTTGTCTAGTAAAACAGCTCTCCTCTTCTCTTCCACTTGCCTAGTATACAGAAGGATGAGTCAATTTTAGTCACCTGTGGCTGGGCTAGGTTGAAGCTGAGAGAAGCTATATCCGTTATCTCAGCTAGGAGGTCACAGACATTGCACTTTGGTGGAACTTAATGCCCATAGGTGCTCAGAGGAATGTGAGTATTCTTCACTTGAGACAACTGAGTGAAAGTCAACTCCTCTGCTCTCTTGCAAATTGGAACAGAAAAGTAGTTTTCATGTAGTCCAGGTTGCTGTCAGACAAGAAATGGTGGCTGCCTCCAGCAAGCCATTTGGCTGCAATACCTCAGTTTTAGGGTTTTCTAATTTCGATACAGCAGTGGGAGTTAGATCATTGCCTGAGCCAGCTCTTTGGGCTTGGGGCCTGTTCAAACACACAATATAAACCAACCCAGAAAAAGCATACATTTGCTGGATAGATCTGTGTTTCAAAAAGTGAGGAGTAATCCTGAGCAGATACTCTCAAAATGAATTGTCTTTTTCTTCTGAAATTATATGATTTCAATAAGATTACTAGAGTAAAGGTTTCTACTGAGCTTTGAAATATTGGTGTTACAATATTTGTTGCTGATTTGGCATACTCCTTTTTGATCTGTTTCCATACATCTTCAATATATGCACAAATCTGACAGGAGTTACATTTCCTGTGCTATTCTTTTGCATTGCATTTTTTGCTCTGTCTTGAAGTATTCAAAATGCATTGTATCTAAAATCAATAACAACTTTTGAATAGGTACCAAATCCTGGGAAAAAAGCTTGAAATTATCTATGGACTCCCCTCTTTCTGAAAAATAAAGGTTTGGGTTTTTTTCTTAAATAAAAAGAAAGCAAGACTTTGCAGTATTTCCCTTTGCAATTCTGTTAGGGATTAAGGTAATGAGCATTATCATCATAAACCAATAGCAACTTTTACATAGGTAACAAATCCTAGGAAAAAGCTTGACATTGTATGTGGACTTTTCTCTTCCCATGAAAAATAAAGGTGAGTATTTGCAGTCTTTTTCTTTGCAATTGCATTAGGGATTAGGATAATGAGCACTAGCACTGTAGACTCTAAAATTGCACTAATTTTGACTAGAGATACAGCAAGGAAAAACAAATTAATCAGCAAAGGGAATAATTGCTGAAGCCATGCACTGAAAATTCCCTCTGCTCAAAGATGATTTTCTTTTTCTTAATTAATTATAATAAGCTAACAAGTCTTATTTTTACTTAAATATATAATAAAAAAATAATTTGTTTGTGGATCTGTGTTATACTCAGATGAGTCCAAAGACAGGATTTGGACTGCAGCTGACAGGTCTCTCTCACTCTACCACTGCTGCTGCTGCTTACGGGTATAAGTTATCTGCATGGGAGCTATTCAGGCTGTACTTCAAACAGCATGGCTGAATTGGCAGGCATGCTGATGGAAGCATTATCATTGCTGGAGCCATACCACTTCCCTTTGCTTTCTGCACCCACTTTATGCTGAGATGAGGCCAGGGGCTTTACTGCTGTCTTGTGATAAGTGTGGTTTTTTCAAGAGACTCAGGCGCTGATAGTCTCACCTTTATTTTATATGTGGAGTGACATAATTAACAAAGCGTACTCTTAAATAACTTCTAAAATGGAAAGGAGATTTAGCTTTTCTTTCTGAGGTTTTTATCTACTCTAAACAAAATTCTGTTCACAGGGCTTCCAGGGCAGTAGCTTGACTTGAGTTCAGCTGTATGAGAAGCTGTTAGATCTCTGCTCTCCCCTCTGCGGAATTCCTTTGCCACTCAGCAGCTTCTCAGTAGGCAAGCCTGCGTGGTGTTCAGTCATGGAGAAGTACCAAAACTGAATGAGCTGACAAGCAGCAGAAAGGAATGAAATAAATGTACTTTGTCTCTGGAAAGCATTTAGTTGAGCAGTATTCTTCTGAAAATAAGCTTAAGTATTGCTTAAAAGTCAGTATTTCTGAAAGAATTGTTATTTCTCTATTATTCAGGCATTTTAATGTATTTTACAGAAAATAACCTAAATGTTATCATTGAATCATAGAATGGTTTGGTTGGACAGAATCTTAAATGTCATCTAGTTCCAACTCCCCTCCCATTCACAGGGACACCTTCCACTAGACCAAGTTGCTCAAAGCCCCATCCAACTTGGCCTTGAACACTTCCAGGGATGGGGCATCCACAGCTTTTCTGGACAGCCTGTTCTAGCGTTCACCACTGTCACAATAAAGAATTTCTTCTTATTTCCATTTTAAATCTACCCTCTTTCAGCTTAAAGCCATTATCCTTGTCCTATCCCTACATGTAAGAAGTCCCTCTACAGATTTCTGGCCCCCTTTAGGTACTGGAAGGCTGCTATAAGGTCTCCCTGGAGCTGCCTTTTCTCTACACTGAACAAACCCAACTCTCTTAGCCTGTCTTCATGGGAGAGGTGCCCCAGCCCTTTGAACATCTTTGTGGCCCTCCTCTGGACCTTCTTTGAAAGGCACATGTCCTTGTTCAGATGGGGTCTCATTAGAGAAGAGTAGAGGTGCAGAATCACCTTCTTCGATCTGCTGATCACACTCCTTTTGATGCAGCCCAGGATATGGTAGGCTTTCTGAGCTGCAAGTGCACACTAATGGGTCATGTTGAGCTTCCCAGCAACTAACACCTCCAAGTCCTTCTCCACAGGGCTGCTCTGAATCTCTTCTTTCCCCAACTTGTTGCTGTACCTGGGATTACCCCAACCCAAGTGTAGGACCTTGTACTTGGACTTATTAAAATTCATGTGGTTTGTATTGTCCTGCTTCTCAAGCATGTCAAGGTCTCTCTGTACGGCATTCCCTCCTTTCGGTATGTTATCTACCCCACATAACTTAGTGTTGTCAGCAAACTTGCTGAGGGTGCATTCAATCCCACTGTACGTGTCGCCAACAAAGATGTTGAACAGCGCCAGTCCCAGCCCCAGCCCCAACCCCTAAGAAATTCTATTTGTTGCAGTGTCCGCTTCAGCAGCAAACTGTTGGCTGCAGCACTTACAGTGTGAGCTTCCAGCCAATTCTTTGCCAAAAAAGTGGTCCATGCATCAAATCCATGTCTCTCCAATTTAAAGACAAGAATGTCATGAGGGATAATGTCAAATACTTTGTACAAGTCCAAGTAGACACATGTAAAAGGAAAGCAATAACTTTCTGTCGCACTCACATAGACTGTCTCAGGTTCACTGTCGTGATTTAAGCTCAGCTAGCAATCCAGACCCACGCAGCCACTCACTCATTCCCCTACCTTCCTCTCCCTGCTCCCAGAGGGATGAGGAGAAAAATGGACAGAATGTCTCTCCCACTGGTTGAGATAAGAATAGGCAAGTAACTAAGATATAACATAAAACCACTACTGCTACCGCCAATAATAATAAGGGAAATAACAAGAGAAGAGAATACAACTGCCCATCACCTGCCAACCGATACCCAGCCCAACCCGAGCAGTGATCTAACCCTTCTGGGTAACTGCCCACAGTTTATATGGCATGCTATGATATGGAATACCTCTTTGATTAGTTTGGGTCAGGTGTTCTGTCTCTGCTTCCTGCCGGCTTACCCTGCTCCCTGACAGAACATGAGACTCAGAAGGTCCTTGGTTAGACTAAACATTACTGAGCAGCAATTAAAAACACTGGTGATATCAGTGCTGTTCCTGGTCTAAAAGTCAAAACCACAGGACTGCAACAGCTATTGAGAAGGAGAAAAAAGACTGCTACTGCTGAACCCAGGATACAAGGGAAGAGAATACAATCGCTCACCACTTGCCAACTGATACCCATACTGACCCAAGCAGTGATATAGCTCTTCTGGGTAACTGCCCCCAGTTTATATATTGGTCATGATGTGCTGTGGTATGGAATGCCTCTTTGGTCAGTTTGGATCAAATGCTCTGTCTCTCTTCCTGCAGGCTTCCCCTCCTCCCTGGCAGAGCTTGTGATTCAGAAAGTCCTTGGTCAGAGTAAACATTACTGAGCAGCAACTAAAAACATCAGTTTTATCAGCAT